>JAQJVL010001143.1:0-50013 GCA_035578905.1 Stictocephala bisonia
AATCGATATTAAACAATTATACGAGTACAAGAACTTGTCAACATCCAAACGAAAAAAAAATTAACAAATGAACAAACATTTTCAAGAATTACCAGAGAAGCTATGTTTTTCTCGATTTCAGAAATTTTAACATTAGTCATCTGGAGAATAGATATTTTCTGGTGGGGAATTAAGCTGCAGTCACCACCATTTCTGATTACCTCTGCCCATTCTCTAAACAAATCTCCAAGACAAGGTATAAGTTTCTCATGTACTAAAGGTTCCTTATTACCCCATTAAACCTCAAAAATAAATTTCAATATGCATTGAACAGTTTCTACAGCTCAAAATCTGAGATTTCTTAACATTTATATGCTGAAAGGAAATTTAAGGCAATTTATAATCATAACATCAGTTTTAAAACCTATACTCCATTTAATCTATCTCACACTTGGCATGAGAGCAATCAGTAACACTTGAATTAAGTTCTGAAGAGCGGTTTTGCCAAAAGCGTACTGTGTCTAGCAAGCTATAACAATATACTATAGGAAAAACAAAAATGTATACAATAGTAAAAAATATAGCATTTTATATGAAAAGATCTTCATCATAAAATGTTTACTTACATTCAAATTCACATATTCAAATAAGTGGGTAATTAGAAGAAACAAAATGTGAAAACCATACTAGGCATTAAGGCGTTCCTGTGGCTATGAAAACTTCCTTATATTTCCAGCATTGCTTTAGGAGCGCTTTGAAGTCATGTCAGGAGATTCAACAAATGTACTTTAAGAGTGTTCGTCTGGGTGCCCAGTTTAACGCTCTAAGGAATTTAGTTCTAGATTTTATCGCAACTGCTGCTAAGAGTAGTAAAGATCCTGACTCACTAACGAACAAGCAATGTATTCTCCTCTCTTCCCCTCATAGCCCCGGCCTGCCCCACCCCACAAATTCGACAGAAGGACATAACTCCCTCATTTATAGTAAACTCTAGCAATGAATTTTATACATATTATTAGTCTAGTTTTTTAGTCAAAGATGATTGTACAAATTTCAACTCAAAATTTGAACAAAATAATTGTTAACACTTAAAAATATATTTTAGATTTACTAAATGTTGTTTTGTACCTTTTATCCATTGTATTCTCAAAATGTTAATAAAATATATCACACAGTTTGTTCATGAGTTATGCACCAAAAGGGCCAAATTAGTCACTTTTGGGCAGCTAAATCTCTATAAATAAATTGTTTAGAATTTTTTTCCATAGAAAGTTTATTACTTAAATGGATACTAACAATTTTATTTTTAAAAAATTTCAAAAATAATTTTTGATCAAACACCCTTAATTAAAAAACTAATTTTAACTTTAAAATTCACATAAATGTAATTAATACTCTCAAAAGGCAATACTCACCAACAGGTGTATCAGATCCTTCTTTGAGCCTTAAAACTATTTCCGTCTGTCCATTGATAAGAAACTTCGGTGGTCTGTTCGCAAACACATTTCTCACTAGTAAAACACTTATCACTATGAAGTATAAACCACATCTACTGAATGAACAAAGAGTCTTGGGGCGACACTCATAGCACCACGCTGTCCCTACCCTAGTGGGAGTAACCATTTTCCCTCCTTGGGCTTCTTGAACACTTTGTAGTACAGTCTATTGAAGCACATGTTTTGAGATCATCTGCGGCGTACATTGGTTGTGTGGGTGGTTGGAGTTTGCTAGAGTACGTAGAAACCCCTCTGCAAATCCCTTGTTTGGCAATTCTGAATTTGTATAAGACAGTTGGTGTTCATTTGGATTATGATATTACGTTGGCCTGAAACAAAAGAATGTGTAAATGAAACTGCAGCAAAAATAGAGTAAGAGTAGATTTTTAAGCTTAAGTACTTTAAATGAGATGTTTTAATAAAGAGGGAGGATTAAAACGGGTAGAATACTGTCTCCGTTTCTATTTGATGTCATAACGGATTAAATTATTTTTCAGAGATGCAAGGAAACATAGCAGCAGAAGATCTGAAGAAAGTAGCATATGCAGATGACATAATGAAATGGTAAGATAAAGAAAGAGGTTTAGAACGAGAGTTGAATAACAAAGAAGTACAAAGAGATGAAGAAAAAATAATCTAAGGTAGTGAAGGTAGAGAGTATAGAAAGCAGAGAAAGATTTTAATTTTAGTGAATGTCCTGGAAAAGGTAGACAAATTTTCTTATTTAGTGAGTAAAATAACAAACAAGAGTAAAATAAGAGATGAGATAGGAAATAGAACATGGAAGAGTGGATAGTTTTTTAATCTGGCAAAGAAAACATTATGGAATTGGAATATTAGAAAAGAAACAAAGATATTGATATACTAGATATATTATCAACCAATCTTATTGTACGGAGCAGACACCTGGACATGGACAAAAGGTAATTTGAACACATCACAGGCAGCAGAAATGTGATTTTTAAGAGGAGTGGAGAAGATTAGAAGATGAGATAGAATAAGGATCTAAATTACCAGAGAAAGGTTAAAAGCGATACTACTACAAGAATTGATGCAACGATGGATGTAACATTTGAAGAGTATGGGAAATAATAAATTGCCAAGGATATCCCTGGAAAAGAGGAAAGAGAAATAGACCAAGAGGAAGGTGGGAGGGCCAAGTGTGGAAGTATATGGAGAGAAGAGGAATGCAGAAAAAACAAGTGGAGGAAGAGGAAACCTGGAGGGATAAACAAAAATGGAAGAGTCTGTGTAGGACGACCCTGAAAACAGAAACTTCAACGGATGAGGATGATGTTTTTAAAAGATGTTATACATATTCAGTTAAAGTATATGTCAATAATTATTGAAAATACATATTCTACAGGAAGTAAATAAATAATAAAATTGTGTCCTTTTGAAAGTATGAGTAAAATTTGACTAAACAATATAATAAGACATGTTAAACATTAATAATCTAATAAAACAAATATATCCAAGTTTACTGACACACAAACCGAAAAGATCTGAGATTTTCTTATCCGATGAAGTAACTGATAAAGTCTGAGTGTTCAATATATGTTGGTGAAATATCTAGTTAATAGAAATTTTTTTTGCTTTTGTCAAGGAAACATAATTGAATAGTTAATGTTATATTCCTGCGTATTTCATGTAAAAAATTATGTATTTTTATATAGATTGTAAAATTTTTGAGAATACCTAACATGGTCTATGTAATTAATTGTCCAACAATGTGAAAGTTGTTTCATTGAACTTAAGTTAATTCAGAGTATAGTACTTGAGTACAGTACTTCACATTTTTTGATAATTTTCTAAACATTTAAACCTTTTAGTAATATGTTTTTATCTAATGGCACTTTTAAAACTAAAATTCAGGTAACAATATATTTAATTTTATGTGGAAAAAAATATGTTGAAAGGTCAGCTTTTTATTAACGCTTTTCTTCTTCAATGATTTAAGGACAAATTTTCAGAAAGTTCATCTTACTTCTTTTAAAAGCAAGATTACACACCAGCAATAAACATCTAAAACTTATTACTTATGTAGATTTGTTGACCGTTAGATTGAATAATAATTACTTAGGAACAGATTATTATAGAATAGTAAAAACACTGACGAATAACCTTAGTGAAGCTATAAATAATTAGGTCATACTTAGTTGAAAATATGCAGGATCCTGGTTTTTTATGATAAAAAATTCTAATCATTTTAGTTAGAAATACTCTATTTCTGTTAGTGAATAATTTGTTATTGATAATATCAAATAATTTTACTGTCATCTGACTATGGTATAAACAGCATTTATTAAAGTACAACGACATAAAATTATTCAATCACAACATAACAGTTCTTCTAATGTAATGGCTAAAGTATCGTGAGTATATTGCAAAATAATTGTTTCAATCAACACCACATCATTATTACAAACGACTAGCTCATACTCGGGCAAAAAAAGTAAAGGTCCCACCGAGATTTGAACTCGGATCGCTGGATTCAGAGTCCAGAGTGCTAACCATTACACCATGGGACCCTGTTACAGGATCCATAAAATTAATAAAATTTATGCTAAATTTTAATTATTATGCAGGGAAATTTAACTACATTTATTTAAAGCAGTATTTAATAAAATTATGCATATTGGTTGGTGCATATAATTGAGAATAAAAAAAAAAAAAAAAACCATAATATTGACGACTTTAGTGTACAAACAGTCTAAAATATACTGTAACCAAAAATTATAGAATAACTATTATTTTTAGTTCTGTTATCATCTTTACTCTGGTTGTTTGTAAAATCCTCACGATTCGACCAAGTGAAGTAAAAATTAAGTATGATTTCAAAGGGAGCCGGCGAATGTTTGGCACATTCTTTTGTTGTAAATGGCACATATTTATTCACTAGGTGCGCTCTTGGCAAGTCGGGTCATTCATTCGATTCGGGTCAAAGTATAGTTCTGGCGGGAATATAAATTAACGTTACATTTTATAAAATTGCATAATTTTATTTTAAAAATTGCCTTCAGACAATAAAAATATTAATTAGCTAGGCCTATTGTGTTGCTAATTTTTTCTATTTACAGGCTTATCCAATTTTGTGAGAGAAAACAAACTCCACGAGTCTCGGAGCTAAAATTGATTATTATTCACAACCCTCTCAAAAACGACCTAAACAGGCTTACAAAACATCATTTTCTTCCGGGTCTGTAATCACAGCTGGAATGTGGAGGTCTGCAGACGTTGTTTCTCTGCCCCTGGTTTGTTGTGGGCCAAACCACATCGACCCCCTGGCCAGGGGCCAGATAATTCGCTGGGCCATTTGCATTCATTATTTTTCGTCATGAGCTTGGCCTTAGTTATCTCGGGGAAAACAAGTAATCACTTGATTACATCCAAACAAGAATTCCCAAATGGAGACGACAACTTCTGTGGTAATTGTAAATTCACAAATTACGACTTGTCTGCCCCCTTCAATTTATCTCTATTTAAAGATTGTTTATGGTTGTCATACTGAAATTACATGGCAAATAACAATAGCAAACTTCTCCATTATGTGTAAATTTATTAAATTGTATAAGTTTGTTTAAACGCTATTTATGGTTTACATGATTTATTGTGCTGTAGCTATTATCAATTGTTGTTTGAATAATGATTAAATTAATCGTTGGTAAGCTTGATTCGTTGGTGTTAATCAAACCAATCGATGATCACTGCTGCTAATGCCATAAAATGGGCGAAGCTTGCTATTGCACCTTAAGCTCGCGGTTTACCACTCTGGTTGCCATGACAACTTTTAAATGTAATTACACAGTGCGAAAAGAGAAGTTCTCTATCTCACTTGCACCTCTCTGTATTTCACTCGCACAAATGCGTTAAAAAGGTCGTTTTTTAAGCGCCGTTTGCATACCTATATATTTATTACTTTCCAAAAACAAGTGCATGTTCCCCATTTAAAGTTTGTTTCGCTTTAACATGTTAAATATGACACCAACCATAATTCAGAACAAAATGAGACCTTAATATATTTTTATTTTATTTTATACCTTTCCACAATCATTAATTTATTCTCTCCAAAACTGACATATTTTTAATATTTGTTAACAGTTAACAAAATTTATAGCTAATTAAAAGTAAATATTGAAGTTGTTCTAATTTTACGTAAGTGAACACGATCTAACTTCAAAGTAAATGACTCTGAGATCTCACTCTCAATTTGAGTCAAAATGGCGTCGGGACATCGAGGCGGTGTTTCCATCAGTAGCAAGCCTAAATAGCGAAACTCGCAGTTCTCAGCAGCCACTAGCCCTAATTAAGAAACTCAACACCAGTAAGGCTATTGATGGGGCACTTCAACCTCGGCGCGTTCTTCCATCGCCTTCCGCACGTACGGCCTGACCTCTCCAAGCACGTATTGGACTGGATTGTACGATCACAGGCCGATCGCTGCTTACCTCTCTACTTATTGGTGAAATTGGAAGCGAAAACAATCTCTTTAGAGGATCCTCTCGGACGATCCAGACAGAATAAAAAATAAATCGTCAATTTGTATGCTGAACTACTGAGAAGGAAGAAACAGAGGTCGCTTTCTTTATAGCAGCAGCGAACGGCTTAAGTGGCAGTTAAAAATAGATTACAACCAATGTGCTTCTCTTTATACATTTGTAGTAATAATTACTACGTTTATCCTCGAGTATTTGGGGGTATACTGACAAGGTGCTGGCTCGGCCATTTCTACGGCAATCTGTAGAAATAACTACTTGACACACTTTTAGCGCACTATTGGATGTGACCTCTGTTTCTTTCTTCTATGTGGCTCAAATAAATCAGAGGCATAACTAGATAGGCCTACATTAAAGTAAATACAGTATGTCATACCAACCCTCGTATCTGCAAATTTTTACATTTTTGTTAGTAATAATTGCTATTAGAACAATTCTAATACTTGTTAACAAACCTAAGAGTGTTTTTTTCGTATCACTAATATTCTAGACTACTATTGGTTACTCCACCAAGTCATCACATTGTTTACATTTCACATTAACGGTTGGTCCGATAGCAAAAAAGTCACAAATCCTGAATTTTCTCTAGGTACCGGTACTCAGGAATTGTTCTCTTGGTGACGTGGCTTCAGTGATGAATATGATAGATGTCATTATATGAACTATTCGTTGTGCCCATGACTAATTGCAACATCCTGTCTTTCTTCTTCTTCTTTACAGTTCACAAGACCCTACAGGCCTGTTCATAAACTTTAGTCAACGAGTGAAGGTACCGACCGTTAGCTCAGTTGGGAATCCGAAAAATAGACCATGAAAAGTCCGAAACCTTAAACTACTGAGCTGCCACGCCGACAACTGTATGAACTCCTTTTGACGACTGATGCAATGATCATAACAATATAAGTGTATAAACTATAATAAATACGAGGTGCTGATTACGATCATTAAAATAAAATCGGAAAAACTATGACGAGGTGCTGATTACAACCATAACTATATAATTGGATAACTATAATAAATACGAGGTGCGTTTACGATTATAACTGTATAATTGGATAAACTATAATAACTACGAGTTGTGGTTGCGATCATAACTATAAAATTGGATAAACTATGACGAGGTGCTGGTTACAACCATAACTATATAATTGGATAAACTATAATAACTACGAATTGTGATTGCGATCATAACTATAAAATTGGATAAACTATGACGAGGTGCTGATTACAACCATAACTATATAATTGGATAAACTATAATAACTACGAGTTGTGATTGCGATCATAACTATAAAATTGGATAAACTATGACGAGGTGCTGATTATAACCATAAATATATAATTGGATAAACTATAATAACTACGAATTGTGATTGCGATCATAACTATAAAATTGGATAAACTATGACGAGGTGCTGATTACAACCATAACTATATAATTGGATAAACTATAATAACTACGAGTTGTGATTGCGATCATAACTATAAAATTGGATAAACTATGACGAGGTGCTGATTATAACCATAAATATATAATTGGATAAACTATAATAACTACGAGTTGTGATTGCGATCATAACTATAAAATTGGATAAACTATGACGAGGTGCTGATTACAACCATAACTATATAATTGGATAAACTATAATAACTACGAGTTGTGATTGCGATCATAACTATAAAATTGGATAAACTATGACGAGGTGCTGATTACAACCATAACTATATAATTGGATAAACTATAATAACTACGAGTTGTGATTGCGATCATAACTATAAAATTGGATAAACTATGACGAGGTTCTAATTAAAACCATAACTATATAATTGGATAAACTATAATAAATAAGAGGTGCGTTTACGATTATAACTATATAATTGGATAAACTATGATAAATACGAGTTGTGATTACAACCATAACTATAAAATTGGATAAACTATGACGAGGTGCTGATTACAACCATAACTATAAAATTGGATAAACTATGACGAGGTGCTGATTACAACCATAACTATATAATTGGATAAACTATAATAACTACGAGTTGTGATTGCGATCATAACTATAAAATTGGATAAACTATGACGAGGTGCTGATTACAACCATAACTATATAATTGGATAAACTATAATAATTACAAGGTGTAATTACGAATATAACTATATAATTGGATAAACTATGATAAATAGGAAGTGTGTTTACGATCATAACTATATAATTAGAAAAACTATGATAAATACGAGGTGTGATTACGATTATAAATAGATAATTAGAAAAAAACTAATAAATACGAGGTGTGATTACGATCATAACTACATAATTAGATAAACTATAATAAATACGAGTTGTGATTACGATTATAACTATATAATTGGATAAACTGTAATAACTACGAGGTGTTATTACGATTATAACTATATAATTGGATAAACTATAATAAATACGAGTTGTGATTACGATTATAACTATATAATTGGATAAACTATAATAAATACGAGTTGTGATTACGATTATAACTATATAATTGAATAAAATATAATAGATACGAGGTGCTAATTACGATCGTAACTATATAATTGGATAAACTATAACTATAGCGAAGTTCCCATTACGATCATAACAATACATTTGGATAAACTTTAACAATCACAATGTGTTGATTACTATTATAGTAATATAATTGGACAAACTATAACAAATACGAGGTTCTGATTACGATCATAACAATAAAATCGGATAATCTGTAACGAGGTGCTGATTAGGATCATAACATAATAGACGGATAAACTATAGCAACCATAATGGTTGGTAATAATATTACCAACATAACACTGTAAATGCACAAGCTATAATAACTTCTATAGTGTTGAATACGATCATAACAATGTAATTGGGTGAACTAAAAGAGCTGTGAAGTGTTGAATACGTTCATAACAATGTAATTGGGTCAACTATAACAGCTGTGAAGTGTTGATTACGATCATAACAATGTAATTGTGTGAACTATAACAGCTGTGAAGTGTTGAATACGATCATAACAATGTAATTGTGTCAACTATAACAGCTGTGAAGTGTTGATTACGATCATAACAATATACTCAGTAAATGTGCTTAGTTTTAAATGATCGTTAAATGTATGACGAGAATTACAAAAAACGTGCGCAGGTAATGGGCTACAACGATCTCTTGGCCCAATTGGCGATGTTTTCCAATACAATTGCGCAAGCTACTCCTCTTGTATCCACTACATTTACATCGACAGTCACGCATCGAATGGAGAGGATTTTAGATCACGACTACGCGATTGTTTGTTGTTTACTGTGTTTCGTGGTACTTGGTTGTTTATATGTTCAAAGATGAAGAGTTACCAGCGACATATATTCTCATTACAAGGAACAGTAACGTCTAATAATTTATACACGCATTTTCTGTTGGTTAACTAAGTAGTTACTCTTTGAGCGACTACATTCGACTTATCGACTGAAACAAGTGCATTATTACCGAGTAAAAAACACAATTACTTTACACATTTACAACATCCAAAATTAAAAAAAGTATTAGTAACAAATCAATCTTCATCATATGACGATGTTTATTTGGTGAAAGTGTGTGGCTAAAAAATTCTAAAAAAATGTACTAAATTAACATCCAGCTATCATTACAAGATTATGATAATACACATAATTAAATACTGAATAAGTATAACAACAACAACAAAAAACATAAACAAAAATGTGTGAAAAAAACAATAAAAAAAGTACAAAAATTAACATTAGGCCCTACTTTAGTAAGAAAAATGAATAACAATAATAAATAACAAAATAAATTTTAACATAAAAAATAACAATGTTTGATAGATTGTTATTCATCAACTGTTCATCAATAGATTTTTATTGTTATCAATGATATTTAGCAGGCAAATAACAGCATTTGTCAATTAAATTAAAATTTTAAATTAGTAAAAAGTAGCATTGTTGCATTTTTGCGACAGTCAGAGTCATTTACTCAAACAAAACACAAATTGATTACTTACTTGTAACTATTAACAGAAAAACATTGACCCGACATAAATACACGTACTTGTTAATTTTATGATACACACGCATAAATACCTTTGAATGAATTCATGAACATCGTACAAATTATTCGTAGGAATGTTTTGAAAATGTTTGTAAATAGTTTAAAAGAAAGATCTCTCTGCTTAAAGACTGTTAGGAATTTGAATAATTTAACAGAATTACATGATAGTAAAAAATGTTTATGAGGAATTTGCTTATATGATTACGTTCAAAAAGAATAAATTGAAGAGGTGTTATATAAGGAACTGAATATCAACCAAACATACTTTATTTAACTTAATCAGCAGTAACAGGAGACCGAGCTTCGCTCAGTTGAACTTTGCTAACTGAAGAGGTATCATCCATATCTCCCACAAGATCCTAAGGATCGTTTGATGTTGCTCTACCTTGTAGGTTATTAACACAATTTAGTTTCGGAGGTCTTCCGCGTTTACCTTTAGCACCTTAGTGGAGCTCGACCTACAACCTCGCCGAGGCACTCTGCTACAGTCCCATTTGTGGATCTCGGCATGTCGCCTAGTGAGGAAGATCGGCCTACGGCCTCGCCAGGATTTAGGGATATTGGAGCCCATAAATATAGTATTTTCTAAAATCTGATGGTATATTAGTTAATAAGAGAAGAATACCTTTAATTTGATACTCCACTTGGGTGTATTAGTTTAACATTACTCAATTAATTTTGGGTGTTTGAACATATTTTTTATTGGGAGGGGGGCAGAGGGGACAGATAAAGTAAATGTTGTATCTTCCAAAATGTAATGGTATGATGTGATTTTGGAGATAAATACCTATAGTTTAATACCCCACTTTCTGCTAGAAGTCGATAAAACGTGATGTCTAGGAGCTTCTGGGGCAGAAACCAGAATTTTCTTAGGGTTGAGACCGGTGCCAATTGATTTCTCGTGGTCGGAAACCTCATTAAAATTTAAAATCCTTGGAACCAAAAATGTTTGTCCACACGTGGCTTGTTTTAGGTAATTATCATAATATGATAATCCAACAAACAGTTGAAGTTTTACGTTTTTTGTATGCATCAAATAACATAAATATTAACATTTTTGAATGCAGGAAATATGCTAAAATTTTCATTTCCAGGTGTTTTACACTACCTCGGAATCTGTCTTTGTATTTTGAATTCTGAACAAACAGAATTAATTATATTTCCGAGAGATTCATAAAAGCGTTCGCAATACATGCAATAGTAAAAGGCAATGCAAGTGAACATCACCACTCACCACAGAGGAAAATGAAACAGAGGTCGCTTTCTTATGGTTCTTATGGAAATTATTTATAGAATAAAACTAATGTACTTCTTTATACATATGTTATAATAATTATTATGTTTTTCTTGAGGATTTGGAGGGAAGAAAGGGAGGGACCGACAATTACCCTGGATGAATAAGTTCCTCTCACAATTCAACAGTCTATGGGGAATGGGTTGACTAAGGAGATCGGCCTCACCTTTAAGTAATAATAATAAAGGAGAGAATCTGGCAAACTGGAGAATTCAACTACTCCACACACTGATGTGACTCACATTTAGCGCACTATTGGATGGAACCTCTGTTTCTTTCTTCTCTGTGTTATCACACAAACTCATCACAATGTACGTTCAAAATGTACAAATATTATTGTGATCGATTTCCGTAAATCACGTTTACTTTTCTCAGACCATGAAAAGAAACCCCTCTGGTCTGATTCCTCTGTGAATCACTCTGGTCTGATTCCTCTGTGAATCACTCTGGTCTAGGTGGTAAACGTAGTTTTCCGAAATGGAGCACCATAATATTTTTACGTATTGTACAGTTCTTATATTATAATACAGTTGTGTTTTGTGACATTCACTTTAATTGTATTTATACCAACACGCAATATGCTAATTAAAAGTTTAATAAAAGAGAATAATCAACTACGCGAACGTTTGTCTACGATGTATTTTAGAACCTCTGTCCTGGAAACTATTTAAGTTTATAATGGAAGCCTCGTCTTGAGTTGTGTCTTATAATGACCATCAACAACATCTGACCTGTTTGCCCATACTTTGACTCTAGTGGATTCTAAGAGATACCTACTGTAATCGCCGACCTGATCCACTTCTTACAAGGTCTAATGACCACTTGTTGACACTTACGGCTACGTCATGACCTTCACGTATTTGCAGTGGTTACTGTTGACTTACTGCAGAGTTCTAAGTAGTCACACAGCTCTAATTAGAATTGACCTGTATATCTCAAGTTGTAGACCTGTAGGCCTACCGATATCCGTATTCAAACCAACTATCCTACATCATCCTAGGAACGTTTTGGTCAAGTACTTTTATATAAATAAATACATTTGTAAGATAAAATCATTTTTACAATCTACTATTTTATATCATTAAGATATTTAAAATTAACAATTTTATGAACTACGGAAACTTAATTATCTATTTAAAACTTGCATTACACTTTATCATAGCTTACTTTTACTTATAATTTTTGTTAGATCATTAACGTTTGTAATTTTGTTTATTTTATACAAATTTTCATTATTTGTTCTTTTTTTCATTACAATGTATATTTCAATGTTATGTAAGTGTTTTATTAGTGTTGATTAAAATTTATTTATATGAAAAAAATTTAGTTCATATGTTTGATTTTTTCCCGCTTTATTAATTTTTGTTTTATACAATTTTATATTATTTGTAAATGTTGTATATTTACATGTATAATTAAACTTTATAAGTTAGTTTTATTTATTTCTAAAGTATTTACTTACTAGCAAGTTAGCTTTAGATATTAAATTTTTTTATATTTTTTTCTCTATGCTTGGCTTAATACGAGATTTTGTAGTATATTTTTGTCATGCAGAGGATTATCATGTTGGGGTATCTAAGGAATTCAAATTGATGCACTTTTGAATAAATCTGTGTTAGTCTATACGAAGCAGTAATATCTTTTGAAAAACAAAAACAAAACAAACGTACATAAACTTTTTATTTATAAATATATTTTTCAATCCAAACTACAAGTTCAAAGAAAGTGCACGATTTCTACATTTTTAATGTTAATTTAATGTAAGTTTATAATCAATTCATGTTCAAAATGTGCAATTGAAGCACTCACCTTGAACTATGAAAGTTAGGTGTAATTAATGAACCTAAAATTTTCATTTTGTACATTAAGTTCAAACATAAAAAACTCTGGCCAAACGTAACTTAACTAAATGCTGGCTACTATTTTCAGCACTAACTACAACGTGTAATTCATATTCAAGATGTACAATTGAAGTACTTGCCTTGAGCTATCACATCAAAGTTAGGTGTAATGACCGAACCTAACCTAAAAACTCAGGCCAAACATAACTAAATGCTGGCTACTATTTTCAGCACTAACTACAACGTGTAATTCATATTCAAGATGTACAATTGAAGTACTTGCCTTAAGCTATCACATCAAAGTTAGGTGTAATGACCGAACCTAACCTAAAAACTCAGGCCAAACATAACCTAACTTTCTGCTGGCTACCGTTAGTTTTCAGCACAAATTCCAACGTGTAACTGCATATTATGATTATGCAGTTATAACCACCGATAAACTCCGCGGGTAGTAGGCATACCTGATTGAAATAGAAAGTTTGAACGATTACAATTTGAATATTTGTAATAGTTCGCCTGCAGGCCTGTCTGAGCGAGCGTTTCTCACGAGTGAGGAGGTTGGAGAAGAGGAAAGTTGGCGTCAGCGGGGAACGTGAGAGTCCCTAAGGCCCTTCTACCTCGGCTAAATGTCAACTGAATAAGGACAATGTATAAGTTATATGGATGACATTTATTTCAAATTGGATAGTCTGAAATGGCTTGAACCATTGTTTTATCGGTGATTTGTGAAGACTTCAAAAAAGTTAAAGTAAGTTAGGCTACGTCTTATATTACCAAGATAAGTTAGGACTATGAAGTTCTCTCTACCTCTTAGCCTGGGGACCAACGGCTTAACTGGGGAACCACGGGAGTGGTGGGGCAAAAACAGTTCATGTTTTTATCGGAAATCAAGCCTGGACCGGCTGCGTGGTAAGTCACCGAGTTAGCCACTATGCAAGCACGAGCGCTCCAAAAAGTAGGCATATATGATAGTTTTGGATTTTAAAGTGCAACATCCAAGGTTCTAGTCCTTAATTGAGCTAACATGTGGTCACCATAATTGTAATGGCCATATTTTCTCATAAATGTGGAGTAGCACCGAGAGTTAACGGTCGCTTGAAGAGCTTTACGCTCTTACTAGACAACATTTTGACTATCACTTTTTATTTTCATAAAACTCATAATATATATAAGTTAAAATTAATGATTTTTTTCATCACAAATCCATTTTTTTTAAATTCAAAATTCGATTCTCTAGTAACTTTTACGCTCTTTTAAACGATCTAAAAATTATAATTTTCAAGTCGTCAAGTCACAATTCTGTATCCCATTTAACATGTCTTTTATGGGATATAAATCCAATATAGTGACTATTTCTTCAGATTCTCAATGGCTAAAGCTTCAGACTGAGGAACTTTATTCTAAGTTCCGATTCTCCAATATGACGGCAGTTGATACTTCACTAGATGAATATAGTTCACGCACAGGCTTCCAGGCCCATGGGAATTGCCGAGTGAAAAAAATTAGGTAGGCCTAATTAACTTTCTTGGAGACATTATTGATCAGATTTTCTTTAATCTCTCAGAAACTAAAGTCAATGCGCAGACATTCTAACATTCGTCATTTTCAGTAGTAATTTCGTAATTCTATAAAACCCAAAATATCCTAGAACATTTATTATAGGATTGAAAATTTCTAAAATACTGGTTCTAGGAAAAAGTAGGTCTTAATATAAAAAAGAAGTTAATTATCAATTTGTCTCACATTAGAAAAATCCTTGAAAACAGATTTCGTTTCCTACTCCTAAAACAAAGTTACGAACAGAAGGATCATTTTTGAGGTATTCAAATTATTTCTTCAGTACGTATTGTTTTAATTATCATAGTACGCACCAAGTTCTGTGTTGTGTAACAACATTTGGTGTGGCGTACTGAATATGCGCTACGCTGGCCACGTTTAACGTTGAACAATAAGTCTTGAATGTGATATGCCCAAAAGGTAAATCTTTGCTTTGTTAAATTCCAAGTAATCCCACTGTTTCAAAAGGACAATGAAATCTTGAAAAATATTTCTTTGGTGGCTTGAAAAATGCATTTTTACCAACACTGAACAGATATATAAAAAAAAGGAAATTAGGCCGAAATGTGACATTAATGCTGGAAAATTATGTAATTGTGAATCTATGATTTTTAAAACAAAAATATAAAATATTAGCAAAAATACAACAACTAATACATAACTATACAAATTACAAAATACTTTTATAAAACTAAATCGAAACATAACAATAAAAAAAATACAAAACTAACAGAAACATAAAATTACAGAAATAACAGAGTAAAAAACTAAAACTAACTAAAAAAAAAAAAAAAAAAAAAAAAAAATACAAATATTTCAAAACGAACTAAAATTGGAAAATAATTTTAATTTGAGCGAAGTATGTTTATCTTCACAGTAGATAGAGTAACACGTTCAAATTTCTACTTAAAAAATTTATGGAGGTCTTATTTTACCATGCGCAGTTGGGGTCTAAAACGATAAACCTAGGGTAGGTATCAATTTAAATATTGGAATAATAACACTATTATAAATAATGTATTAACCATTTTTCCATAAAATATTGCTATCAAAAAGAACAAAAGGAAAGAATTGTAAAGCTCTAATTAGCCTATCATTTGTATTTTAATACTGTAGTTACAAATATATCACGTTGAGTTAATATATGTTAAAATTAATTTGGAATTTTTGATTAGTTTTGCATTGTAAATATAAAACAAATATAGAATTTAAATGATTGGTTTGTGGCTGAGTATCTACAAAGCATACACACAAACATCTATTGATTATAATATATGATACAATGGAGGTATATTAATTGGTATCAACGTGATCTGTGATAGAGGTCCTGTGAACTCAACTCTAAAATCTAACCACAAATAGTTGGGTCCTTGCCTTCTAGCCAGCGTGCTGTGAGAACGTCCTAATGGTGTCCGACGACTATTAGTGACGCAACGACCACTGTCGTGACGTAGGTATTCACCGGCCGGAGTCACGACCAAAAACAATTACAACTCCTTTGGCTATTGTAAGGACGCAGAGTGATTAAACTGCGGAGCCTTCTGAGGATATGTGACTGTGCAACAGGGTTATTTACCCTTCACGTAGGATTGAAGTCTGCATTCCGAGAAGATGTTGCTGTGCAACAGGGTTATTCACCCTTCACGTAGGATTGAAGTCTGCATTCCGAGGGGATGTTGCTGTGAAACAGGGTTATTCACCCTTCACGTAGGATTGAAGTCTACATTCCGAGGAGATGTTGCTGTGCAACAGGGTTATTCACCCTTCACGTAGGATTGAAGTCTACATTCCGAGGAGATGTTGCTGTGCAACAGGGTTATTCACCCTTCACGTAGGATTGAAGTCTGCATTCCGAGGGGATGTTGCTGTGAAACAGGGTTATTCACCCTTCACGTAGGATTGAAGTCTGCATTCCGAGAAGATGTTGCTGTGCAACAGGGTTATTCACCCTTCACGTAGGATTGAAATCTGCATTCCGAGGAGATGTTGCTGTGCAACAGGGTTATTCACCCTTCACGTAGGATTGAAGTCTACATTCCGAGGAGATGTTGCTGTGCAACAGGGTTATTCACCCTTCACGTAGGATTGAAATCTGCATTCCGAGGAGATGTTGCTGTGAAACAGGGTTATTCACCCTCATGAAGGATTGAAGTCTGCCCTCTGAGGTGACGTTGCTGTGTAACAGGGTTATTCAACCTTCACATAGGATGGAAGTCTGCCCTCTGAGGAGACGTGGCTGTGAAACAGGGTTATTCACCCTTCACGTAGGATTGAAGTTTGCATTCTGAGGAGATGTGACTGTGAAACAGGGTTATTCATCCTTCATGTAGGATTGAAGTCTGCATTCTGAGGAGACGTTGCTGTGTAACAGGATTGTTCAACCTTCACGTGGGATGGAAGTCTGCCTTCTGAGGAGATGTGGTGGTGAAACAGAGTTATTCACCCTCACTTAGGATGGAACCCTGCCTTCTAAGGAGACTTCTAGGATGGGGTGGAAGGCCTGGTTGCTAGGCTAGCAAATTGGGTTTACTTTCAGAATTCATCCCACAATTCATATTGTGGGCATGTTAGTTGTAAGTACGTTACATTTTTTTATTTGAGTAGAGAGTTGATTGAGTTGGGACTCGACATTTTAGTTGAATCTGATTTTCAACTTTGATTGTTTAACAAATACACCGGTTGTAGTTAATTGTTGATTTTTAAAAATTATTTATGTTGAGTCATTATTTTATGAGAATTTTAATAATAACATACTGTACTTCTCAGCGTCCTTCGAACTATTTATTGATTATTTACTCAGCTGTAACAGAAGTTAAAATAATTGTTATGTTTAATCTGAATAGACCATTTCGAAAAACTTTGTCAACTATTTAGTAGACTACTTCACATCCTCCTTGAAGGCACCATCCCCTATCTCGACAATACAAGAACCACCGCCAACAACTCCTAGCTGCCAGATGTCGTCAAAGACGTCCTGATTTGGTATGCTTTTTGTGTACTGGCGGTTGACTCTGATTTGTGCGGCCTTGTCGATACAGACGGGGTTAATAGCCCTTGACGGTCTCCCTTGTTGTCTCATCATCTCTGCATTTTGTACCTTGGGGTGCTTTTGTGAACACTGTCAATGATCTTTATTGAGTTATATTCTGCAATAGTGGCGCAGTGCTGTAACCCAGCTACTTAGGACACAGTGCTGTTGAGATTGTAGGCGATAGGTTCTATGCTCGGACCTCCATGGCGTCCGCTCAATAGGTGCCATCGACGTGAACACTGGTAGAGAATGTGTCCATGTTGGGTGGTAGTCGATGTTGTGTATGGGAGAGCATTTAGTATCAGATTTCAGGCTGGTCAATTAGGTGAAAATCAGACCAATATGGTTCGGATTCCACGTAAAGATGACCCTTAGTTGTCTGGGCAATAGTAGAAAGGACCATTTACTAATAAGTAAATGGTCCTTTCTGAGCATAACATATCACTCAGTAGAAACCAGACTATACAGGTCATTCACACTCATCCTACATTCATGTAATCATTCATATTCGTCTTAAATACGCACAAAGTTGTGTCGGCGTCTCTTATCTAAGAGAATTAGACTATTCCCAAAGGTCAAATATGTCGGACTTCAACCAAGATACTCGTATCACAAGCAATAACACTTTTTGTATAAAACTATAATTGATTGAGTGGTAATTGTTTATTATGATAAATAGAGTTTTACATATTTTATCGTTAATTCTATCAACTTATAACTAAAAGTAACTCTAGATACTCTTTACAGACTCTGATAGGAAATAAAACAATTAAATTACATAAACAAAATGTTGGTGCTATTTACATTTAATTGATAGTTATTTCACATTAAGTTAGTTGAATTTAAAAGTTATGTTATAGTTCTGTAATTTGAACTGTGACACAGACCTATTTATTATGATTGCAAATGGTTTGTGATATTCCACCTAAATTCATAGATGGCTGTTTATATAACAACTGATAAAACATATTTATTTTTAGGAGTCAAAATCTGTTATATGCTCGCAAATTTCTAAACCTTTTTATAAACTTGGGCCGTTCTAAAATGATGACATTTTGTTATAAAACAGTATTTAGTAATTTTGGTAACTAACAGTTAGTTATTTAGTGCCAATCCGGCCGGTGTAGGTTACCGCAGTTATCACATCAGCGGAGGCGACGCTACTAGCGTTGGGCGCTATTAGCCTGCGCTGGCGCGCTCGTTTCGCCGGCGCTATAAAAAACCATTCTATAATATATAAAAAGACTACCTAAATATATAACAAAAATCCCATTGGAAGACATTGCAGAGTATTGGCCGCCTCGTTAGTAACTTGTAACATTTTCACATTTACATTTGTTAAGGTGCTGTTTTTTTCAATATATAACAAATGCTCGAACACTTATATCTCAACACATTGTATTTGTCATTATAAAACACCCAGAAATCCCTAAAGTTAACCATAAAAAAAACTCTTTGCGAGTATATAACCAACTTTGACCATTTTTAGAAAAAGGGAAATTTTGTTTCCAAAACTGCCAAGTGATTGGTTAAAAGTTGACAACCCTGTAGAAATCTTTCAATTTAACCGTCAGCGGATTAAGATATGCTGTACTATTTTGACTATAATGAGCCATAGTTAACACGGTCTGATTATTAAAGGTCCAATCTAGCGAAGCATAAGTTAATATTATTTTAAATTTAAAACTTTCATAATGACATACAAAGCTTACAAGTAAAAAAATAAACAAAACTCAATTAATGGTCCATTAAAACAGTTCTTCACCTACAAATGAAACGTCATGTGTTGCGACGCGGATCATTATTACGGACCGCTCGGTGGGCGGTTATTAGTGTTTAGACTGAGTTGATTTCTAACATAAAACATATGATTTTAACTTAATTTAACTTAATTACAGTATTTATAATAGAAATTAAAAAATAAAATAATAATAATAAATAAAGCAACAAACAACACCACCAGGATACAATATATTTTTTAAATAATTACCTCAAAATACCAAAATATACTTTGAAAAGAATGTTTAAAATAGTATATCATGCCATACATAAACGAACAATAAATCATTGTTTTGTTTGCTATTGTGTATGCACCTGTCATCAGCTGATCGCCCATTATTAATGTAACGGCAACAGAATAAATAACTAGGTGTGTGATCTGTGAACAATGGTCAGGGCTGTCATCCGGTGTGTTTATCCACGTAGGTTGGTACACCTGATAACTGATGTGTCTACTTAGTTCATTAACCTGTCAACGAAGTTACCAACATGTTATATCTTTCCCACCAAAACAATGTAGGTAGTTCACTTGTTTTGCATGAAGTAAAATATAGCTTAGGGTAGGTTATGGTGATTGGTCGGATTCAAATGGATGTTAAAAAATTAAAATAAAAACACGGTCAAATTTAAATATAAAATGTCAAATCTAAATATAAAATGTCAAATCTAAACATAAAATATGAAATCTAAGTATAAAATGTCAAATCTAAATATAAAATGTCAAATCTAAATAAAAATTTCAAATCTAAATTCAAAATGTCAAATCGAAATATAAAATGTCAAACCTTGTGCTACTAATATTAAGTATAAAAAAAATGATGGCCATTTCGACAAAATAGTGGAAGAAAGAATTGCAGAATCTTACTCCAGTTGAAGAGTAAAAAATAATAATTTTTAAAATCGGAAACTATGTCTGTTTGATTGAAACTCGCGAATCATCTTTTGACAAGTATCGCAAGCTAGTCCTGTATAGTTTATGTCTAAATCTCTAGAAAACACGACCTCTGTACTTGTATAGAGAAACTCTAGGATCATAAAGTAATAACACTATTCCTCTGTAATATTATCATTGTTTGTCAATATCTTACTGATCTTCTTAGATAAATGAGACAGAATATTATGAAAAGTTATATAAAAAACATCTATATTTGATTTTAGCAAAAATATTTAGGCCTATTCTAAAGTACGATACTACATCTTTTCCTTATCAGCTATCAGAAAACCAGCTCTTCTTTCTGTATAACAGAAAGATAATTTAAAGGCGGAAATTTTAAATAACGTTTGTAAAGAAACCATTCTTCTAAGATACATTTCTTCTATTTTGATTTGGACCTAAAAGAGTTTAATTGTTTTAAAGAAAGCTGGAATAAGTACTGAATTAAGCATTAATAACACTCAAATTATTAGATTTAGAAAAATTAGTTCAAAGTAGTTGTTTTGGCAGGTTTATATTCTATACTTCAAAACTACATAATCGAGTGAGTCACAAAAACTCTCATGGATAAATTTAAAATATACCAAAATTATGATTGTACGTTTCTCTGATTGATTTCTGAGACCAAAATATGTTCTACATGTGTATATTGAATAGCGGTAGAAAGAGCTAACCAAAAACTGATATCGAAGGGGTAGGTAGTGGGGTCTATAAAAAATATAGAAAACCAAGTTGGATGGGAAGACCAACTTTGGTCCATTAATGTTCTTATATTTTCTCTTCAATTAATTTATAAAATGATTCCATGATTTTTTAAATTTTTAAGACGTTTCATGATTTTAAATATATTGATGCTTATAGTCTACCGATTATCGTGTATTAAGTTAGATCATAAAACTATAAAGTACGATGAGAAGCACATTTTATTGAATCTACGGAACAATTGAGGACGATAAAATTTCACTTCACGCTGTAGTGAATAAAAGACAATAGTTTACTCTCTAAGGTGAAGAAAGTCCGAAACTTATCTAAAGAGCGTTCACCGATCCGCACGATATACGATGACAACAGAACTGTTTAACCCTTGGAAGGTGAGCGGGCGGACGTCCTCTAGTGAAAATGGGAGCAGATATCAATTAACTTGCCGCCATTACACTGAACGGAAGAGGAAACTTAATGGTGCCATTTTGATCGTCGCCTGACTCGAGGCGCGTGTGCCCAATGAAGTTGTGCAAGGGGTCACTTGATTACTCACGATGTGAGTTGATCACAGTGATCTGTAATAATACAGAAACACGGAGTAAGGTGAGTGAACGACTCTGACAAGATGTTACGTGGTATACTCAATGTCGAGGCTCTTGGGATAATCAGCTAATCCCATTCAAAATTTGTGTGAAGATCGATCAGGTACTCCAGTGTTTCTGAGTTGTAAAGCAGGAGCTCGCTCAGCACTGCACCGTACAACACAAGGCATCCCAGTGTTATTATTATACATCTTGTTGGTTACGTAAGGTGACCCCCACCCACGTATCGGCACCTGACCATCGACAGTTTTTGCAACGGGATGGATAAGCACTGGATGATAACCGGTTATTATCTGATTATCCCGACAGCGAAGAAAGCGTAAGTAAGTGCCCATTCACGACTTCAGCGTTGGCCCACTTCCTTAATACTCGCGTTGGCGGGAGATGTGTGGAATGGACGGTATCAAGTATGGGATACCGAGAGGATTATTAATAGACAATGCCAATCGTAAGGTGAAATTCAGCTATTAAGTGATTTACTCTAAGATAAGAGGTGAACCCACATAACTATATAATATCATCTCATAATTAAAAGTGAAGTAATATTGCACCATTAATTTTTGAATCTGTGAGCTATGATGCTGTGATAATTTAGATTCAGATTTAATATGCGTACTTTAGGCATCAACTTAGATTATAAGAGTGTGGATTATCTGTGTAATCTGTTACCATCTAAGGCAAACTTATCCTCAAAGAGGAAAACATTTTAAATAGCCACACTGGAATGTAGATGTGGATACAGGATCACGCAGTATTTGTCTGATTTTCGGCTAATTGAGAAGCCTGATGTTCAGTTCTCTACCAAGACACCGGAAGCGTAACCAGCACTAAAAAAATCCTCCCCTTCCTCATAAACTTACGGCGATGATGGTCATACCTCAGACTTCTATAGTAGTGCCTACGTAGCAGCCATTGAGCAGCATCCACCACCACCACCTAAAACATGCACGACTTCCAAGTTGATGGACTACAAAACTGCTGCATAGAGCATCCAATGATTTTGAGTATTAGACGTTAGCACTGAGGACTATCAGTGAGAAAGCTTTAGTATCTGGAATCACGTATTTTCTGAAAGGAGATGGTTGCAATAAGTAAAACAAGATACGCATGCTATCCTTACTTTGAAAATATTAATGTATAGGAACCCCATCTAGCCATGTATTTATTTTCTTGCTGCCTTTTCAAAGTCATTTGCCTCATCCATAATTTAGACAAGTAGTAAAGTTTAGTTAACAGGGATGTAGAACGTCTGTTTGTTGACATCTCCAATGAACCGGTGGTTCCATGTCAACGTTAAAGAAGTTTTCAATTACCTCAGCCCTGAAACAATAGTGAGGACCGTTGTGCTCCGTCACGGGCAGCTGATGGAACCTTCAGACAGAACAGTTGTTCGTGGCGTGACCTTCCACGGGCGACCCATCACCACTTGGCCCAAGGTGGCAGTTTCCCAAACTGCCAAGACATCACAGGAAAGTCGACATCACGATATGTCGATATATCAGATATATCGATGGATATGTTTCGATATATCGATAATTTTCTTTCGATAATATCGGCCATATCGATATTTTGGATCGATATATCACTTAATAATGACGTTATTCTCTCTTTTCAAAATCATCACGATTCGGAAAAAAACACATTTAAATTGCTTCTTATGCGTACAAAACACGATTCAAATAATAAAGTAACTTTATTTATTTTTTTTTTACGAGAGATAAACACACGAAAATGTAGTTTACTGTAGACCAGTGGGTGGAACTGGTTAAGTTGTGTGTAAGTTGGCAACGCTGACTCTAAGATGCCTAATTTTAATGAATTAGTGAATTCATTTGTTTAACTTTTAGTGTTTATTAAAACCTTAAAGACATTTTTTAACGAGAAAAACAAAAATAACAATGTAATTACATTATTCCTTTATGATTAAAATACTAATTAAAGGTATAATTATTCTTATCATGAATTTTTTTAATTCAATATCACAAACCACAACTTGTTTTGTGTAGATTAGTGTTTTTAATTTTTACATTCAGTAGGTTATTCTAAATAGTGACATCAAAATATGAGTGTACTTTTGGTTGTGACTCAAGATTTAGTGCATATTTTTAAACAGATAAATCATTTACAATTCGAGATATCGGTTACCCAATATATGGAATTTTAAATGATATATCGGTTACCCGGTTCTTTAGATATTATCGTTAGATCGATATTTGGATTTCGTTATATCGATAATTCGATATATCGATGTGTTGAAAATATTTGTCATCCCTAGTCATACAGTTTTAGTCAGTCGGCTAAAACATGATTTTCTTTTTCAACTATACGGTTCATATTAATTAATATGAAGAGTTACAGTGAACACTCTATGTTTATCGAAGGTCTAATTTAGAGGTCCAATAAGTTGATAGTTTGAATTTTTCAGTTTAATATCGTCAAAAATTACGTTCAAAGTATCTAACCTTTGAAAGTATTATAAAAACTCAGCTCTCTGCAAAAATCATATTGTCGACACTAGAACAGTTCTCCACCTATCAAATGAAACTTCAATTGTTACCGACCGAATCCTTGAAAATAGAAACCCATGTTTTTGGTGTTTTTCGTGGGTCGAGAGCCTCCGTTCACTAAAAGGCTGGCTAGTATTATGAACTCATTTGTTAAGAAGCAATTTTATGAGTATTATGGAATACAGTGTTATTGAATGGATGAAATAAATAATTCGATAAGATTAGGCCAAAAGGAAGGATAGAAAGAGCACTAACATGTAGAAATTCAAGACCAACAAAATTTAAAAAAATTTAAACTTTTGTTTTCAACCCAAGGGAACAGCCTGTACAGCGGGCTAAAACATGCTGTTCTATTTCCACTGTACGGTTCGTGTTTATTATTATAATGAGTTATAGTGAGCAATACATGATTTCCAAAGTTACAATGTAGTGGGTCATATGTAGATATTAAGAGTTTTTAATTTATATTCGTTAAGAATAACGTTTAAAGTTTCACATATTTAACTGCAAAAATTATAAAAATACTGAATCTAAAAAATAGTATATACAATGGTTTACTGGAACCATTTTATATACACATATCACTGACACTTCAAGTGTTACTATACGATCATTATTACGGACCGAATCCTTGAAATAAAAAAACACGTTTTGGGTCTTTTTCGTAGAGCGAAATGACCCCCTTAATTTTATACGTCTGTACAGAAAAAAAAACACATAAAATTTTTCTGGCGACAGCGAACGCCTCTGAGACAGTTAAGTTATAAATAGATTATAACCAATATACACATCTGTATACATCTCTAGTAATTATTACTGCGTTTATCTTTAATGCTTTGGGGGAATAGGGAAGAGACTGACAAGGAGCTGGCTCTGACACGTACATTGCCAATTGGAGTAATAACTACTTGACATACTAACTCGACACACATTCAGATCACAATTGGATGCGACCTCTGTTTATTTCATATCTGTGGTGGTTGTATACAAGTAAAATATTCCTTGGACTTGTACTATGCGAGGCAGGACTCTATTACGTTTGTCGTAGCCTATTCCTTAGCAACAGAAACATTGCCATATCAGTAATTGCCGACTGGCTAGTTATCTCTACGGGGGTCCACGTTGGGGCTCTCTCTTGTTGGTTCTGCGGTTTCCGGGATCCGACGGTTAATTTGATTATTACATCTCCTGACTTTCACAATCTTTCTATGTGGGCTTTCAGTAGCATTTATATTACTATATTTTCAAATTTCCTACCCTCTTATTCATTAAAATATTATATTCTTTCAACTATTAGGAAGTAAATACAGTTTTTAAAGTGATTCATAGTACTCTCGTTTTCCCAGAGATAATGCGTGTTTCCTGCACGGTCGTTAGAAAAGTAATGAACAACTGACCAACTATTATGGACCTATTACTATGCACATGTGGTAAGTGGCGAGATTGTAGCTCCAGGCGTGCTAACTCCAGCTCCAGAAGTATATTCCATAACGTCCGCCCCGGAACCATCATCGCCGGAGTGTGAAGGTACGATAACCCCACGGTCACTCAACTCATCTCCCGGCTGTCCACTACTCACTCATTCATGCCTTTTTCTGCCTTTCAGATCTTCTTCTCTTCCAAATAAAGACAGTTTTCACGTCTGTCATAACTTAATTAAGATATTATATAATTTTATTACTTTTAAGATTAGTTAAACTATTTAAAGGCTTAGACTAATGGTAACCTTAAAATATGACAGTCTCAATTATTTAGTCTGAGATTTTTATAACAGTCTTATTATTTGTATCTAATTAAATTTGTTATGTCATATAGGTCTGCGGATGTTTATGCGCTATGTCTAATAACTCGACTTCTAGCACGCCTCCCTCATAATCCATTCATGACACAAATAATAATAGCTTACATACCCATCCTAAATTCTTTATTTACTTAAGTTATTGTTAATATTTTTTTAGTAAAGGATTGGTAAAATAATGTATTTATTCCCATTTTACAAACAATACATGCATCGATACAATATTCATATGGAATTAAGCTATTTTCACCAGTATTTGCGGCTAACTGTAGAACCCGAAGAGACTAATGACAATTCGAGACCAGCAATAAATAAAAATAAAGTACCATACATGACGTTATCAAATAAAAAAAAAATAATCAGCAAGTTATAATAACTAAACTTAGTATACAACCAACATTAAAACAATAAAACAAAGTTATTTGATATAATATGTAGAAACAATAAGATATTGAAGACTTAAAAGGCGCAATATTATCTAGTGTAGTTCACAAACTTTTAAGTTTAGAAACAATTTTTTTTAAATCTAAACTAATTTTAAATATTCAGTCAAAGCATTGATATAGCCTACCTGGGACCAAAATACTCAAATGACAACATGAAAAGAATTTTCTTTACTTTTGGTAATCAAATAAATCCTGTATAGCACGTCTAAAACAAGCCAATTTTGTAAACAACAAACTTCACTCGCCAGTTCACATGGACCTGCAGGCCTGTGCATGAACTTTATTCTACGAGTGAAGTACCGAACGTTAGCTCAGTTGGAGATTTGAAACTTAGAAAATCACTCCACAGTCCGAAAAAGCCACTGAGGGACCACGCCGGAAAACCAAAAAATGTGAAGAACAAACCGGCCACTTTGACCGGTATTTCCAGGTCGTATATGAAATATTTCCAACATTTATATCTTACATATTAAAAATGGCCTTTGCGTCATAGTGATAATGGTTAATTAAAAATAAAACAAACAAAAAACTAACATTTGCTAAAAAGTTACCTTGAAAAATACTGCTAGTGCCTTTGATAATCGTCAGTTATTAAAGAAGAATCAGAATCCACCGTCAGCATTTTGTAAACTGTCTTGCTGATTGCGTTTCCAGTGTAATCGCCGTTTAGGTGGATGACTGTAATAATCCTTCACCTTATTACATCACATTTCAAAACAGCTGATGTTCACAAAAGGTGAACATAGAATCATGATTTTATTTCTGTGTAAGATAACTCATGAATCTGTTTTGGACATGAACATTCTCATTTACTATTTTAATCATAGATAAATTTAATCGTTTAATATAGAAATAAGAAGACTGACATGTTCGATTTGTACTTAAGGATCATTCATTTACTCAAAAAAAATGACGAATTGATTGTAGTCTTGTTACTAACCACATTTCAGTAAGTTCCCTCAGTAACAGACCAATCAGTTAAAAAAGTGTCTATACACAAGACAAATATGTTTGGACCGGACAACTCTTTTTTTTTTTTTTAAGATTTTTAAAAGAAGAATGTGCAGTGTATTCGATGTAGTCTTGTTACTAACATATTTCAGTAATTTCATTTCAGTTATAGGCCTTTAGAATCTATAGAATTATGTTTACATGAGACTAACACGTTTAGAATGGAGGACTCTTCTCTTTCCTGGACAGTGAATAATAGGGCCTATGCTTTGAATGTAGTCTTGTTACTTACCATGTTTCAGTAAGATCCCTTCGTGAAAGGTTAATAAGTAGTAATTGATTGGATTCACGTTAGTGTGTTTATACACAAGTCGATTACGTTTGAGCGAGAATATTAGCTACAAGCCTAGAACCCCTCTAATTTCGTCTCCAGAGTTCTATCAATGAGT
The DNA here is from genome assembly GCA_035578905.1 of Stictocephala bisonia. NCBI lineage: Eukaryota > Metazoa > Arthropoda > Insecta > Hemiptera > Membracidae > Stictocephala > Stictocephala bisonia. The sequence goes on from JAQJVL010001143.1 coordinate 27,945, forward strand.
ACAAATCTCTTTGAATTAACTTGTTCTATTCTATTCTGTGTCTTGTGGTATCTACAGATCATTCCGTGACTTCCATATTATCACGTTGCGCCACCCAAAAGATGCAAGTTGTGACATCTGGCCCCCTTCTGTTACATCATGTAACGTGTCCTTATGTGTAACGCTCGTAAACCCCAACAATACGTCATACAAGTGTGGTTTACCCACAACCTCTTACTTGCATACTGATTAATTCGTACAAGGAGCACAAAGTGTCCTTTGTTGGGAGATACTGTGTAGTAGTGCCTTTCTCTAGCCCCATCTCACAGACTCCCTCAAGGAGAAGGGAAGGTATTCTACTGAAGTCGTGATCAATGTTGTAAGATAAACGTTGTGTTTTACCTACAATATTGAGAGAACATCCTCATCCAAAAAAGTAAAGTGGTACAAAGTGTCCTGTGTTGGGAGATACTGCTTAGTAAAGTGCCTTTCCCCAGCCCCATCTCACAGACTCCCTCAAGGCGAAGAGAAGTTAGACAATTGCAGTCGTGTTCAGCTTTTACCAATAACATTTAGAGAACATCCTTACCCATAGGTGTCAGGTGCTACAGTGTCCTTTGTTGGGAACTGCGTAGTAAAGTGCCTTTCCCCAGCCCCATCCCATCGTCTCTCTCAAGGATCAAGGAGAAGAGAATGTAAGCTACTGAAATCGTGTCAAGCGATTTTGTATAGTGCAAGTTTGTTTTACCGATAATATTCAGAGAACATCCTCACCCAAAGGAGTTACGCGGTACAAAGTGTCCTTTTTTGGAAGATACTGCCTAGTAAAGTGCCTTTCCCCAGCCCTATCTCAGAAGCTCTCTTAAGGCGAAGAGAAGGTAGGCAACTGCAGTCGTGTTTAGTTTGCATTGTTTTACCAATAACATTCAGAGAACATCCTCACCCAGAGATGTCAAGTGGTACAGTGTCCTTTGTTGGGAACTGCGTGGTAAAGTGCCTTTCCCCAGTCCCATCTCATCGTCCTCTCAAGGATCAAGGAGAAGAAGAGGTAGGCTACTGCAGTTATGTCCAGTTTGTATTGTTTTACCAATAACATTAAGAGAACATCCTCACCCATAGATGTCAAGTGATACAGTGTCCTTTGTTAGAAACTGCGTAGTAAAGTGCCTTTCCCCAGCCCCATCTCATTGTCCCCTCAAGGACCAAGGAGAAGAGAAGGTAGGCTACTGCAGTCATGTCCAGCAACTTTGAAAGTCGTGTCTTACCGACAGCATTCAAAGAAAATTCTCACCCAAACCCGTAATAAACAACATTATGGTCAATTACTTTCAAAGACACCGACACAATACGTGTTTGTTTAAGTTCGAATATGGGAGGAGTTTAAAATGTAATAAAACGAGTCTGCAAAACATCAAGTTCTATAACAGACCCAGAGTAATAGCGTAGCAACCATGGAAACTGAGTGAATTGGACAACTACCATGCAATCAGAGCTACGTCATTGATTTCCGAAATTTTTGGCTAATCGATTATTACGAATATAATTTCTTATAACAATACACGATGTATTCTCACATATATAACGGCCACTGATTTGATATAAGCTAGTAGAAAAATTGTTTGCCTATATAGTTAACGCCTGACTAAGCGTACCCTTATAAGGCATTGAAATTTCTTTCCAAACACAGTAGCCTGCTCAACAATTTCTTCGCTTTTCTTTTTATGCCAGGAACACCATCTTCGTAACTTTCTGAACTTTTTTTACAAAATTATGAGAAAGTTCCAACATTTTATCTTCCTTATTTTGTCCTTAGTATGTTTAATAAATTTGAAAGCTTTTAAATATTTTTTTAATTTAAAAAGAAAGAATAGATAAGTTATTTAAAGGTTTTTAAAAATATGTTAAAAGATGATACCGGTAAAAACCTTACAGTAGATTTACTTGAAATGAAAAGACTATTGAAAAGTGAGATAATCAAAATTATACGAATAAAATAATATTAGTTTCTTGATTGGTATTTTAAGTGCTGGTATATTTGCAAAACAAATAAAAGACACCCGACACAAGATTTATCATGGTATAATTAAAAATATGTAGAAATATTATGTTGATCAGTTTCTATGCTTACTATGTTCAGACTAGAGGGATTCACAAGGTAATGTTTGTAACTTTTTGTACGTATTGTTGTGTGACGTCTCTTGTTTTATAAAATATGTCCTCTTGGATACAAAGGACATATCTAATTTTTAATGTTTAAATTAGCAATTTAAATATTTCTGGATGCTTAAGAAAACTAAGAAAGACATGCTGCTGTTTGATAAATTAAATTAATTACTTTTTGTTTTATAGGATAAAGAAAGAGATCTTCAAAAACCCTCAACAAGGTAGACAAGGTTAACAGTGGTCTGTAACTGGAAGCAACATCGATAAATTAGGATTAATAGATTGGACAACTAGACTACCTTTGGGAAGGTACCAGCGTTCAGGGAGCTTGCAAACTAGGTGAGCTAAAACCCTCTCTATGGATTCCAGGGGTAAATCCATCTGGTTTACAGCCTTTGAAATCATCACGCTTGCTTCTTTAATTCCCTACAGTTAACCTTCTGGAGTAGCTATCACTAAGGAATTCACATCTGTATTTGTGATCACTAATAATAGAAACACTTTTCGAATAAATTACTCATCTTGAGGGCTTCTGTTGCAGTATTGTCATCGTAAATTATTCAGGCAGATATAAAAAAACCGTTTTCTACTTTTTACGGTTGAAAGTCATTTTCCGAAACGGCAAAACCTCTCACTATAGAAATAGACAACACATGGAAAATAATTTATTAGGTCAGCTATTAGTTATTGACGTGTGCTGGAAGGAGACGTATAGAGGGATGAAGAGAGATAGACAGGAGACCGCTAGTAAAAAGAACAAGAACTAATTCCACAGAACCGGAAAACCGGCTTCACGGTGCCCATATAGCGGATTCCTTTCATTTGCAAGGAAAGAGAAGAGTCCTTTATGCTAAACGTGTTCGTCTCGTGTACAGAGCTATTCTACTGACTGGCCTTTCATTGAAGGGACTTACTGAAACTAGTAACAAGACTACATTCAATGCATTTTGTCATTTTAAACGGGAAGATTCATCCAGTCCTAACGTCTTTGCCTTGTGTTGCCCATGTTCTTTTCTACTGATTGGTCAGTTACTGTAGGAATATAATAAAAACTGGTTAGTAACAAGACTACATTCAATGTATTTTGTCATTTTAAACAAACGGAAAGATTTATCCGGCCCTAACGTCTTTGCCTTGTGTTGCCCATATTCTTTTCTACTGATTGGTCAGTTACTGTAGGAATATAATAAAAACTGGTTAATTACAAGACTACATTCAATGTATTTTGTCATTTTAAACAAATGGGAAGATTCATCCGGCCCTAACGTCTTTGTCTTGTGTTGCCCATGTTATTTTCTACTGATTGGTCAGTTACTGTAGGAATGTAATAAAAACTGGTTAGTAATAAGACTACATTAAATGCAATTTCGTCATATTCAATGAATGGGAAGAGACGTCCGGTTCAAACGTTTTTATCTTGAGTATATGTTCTTTTCTACTGATTGGTCTGTTACTGAAAGGATTTAATGAAAACTGGTTAGTAACAAGCCTACATTCAACGAATTTTCGTCTTTTTAAGTGAGTTGGATGAGTTATCTGGTCCAAACGTCTTTGTCTTGTGTATACAGACTTTCTACTGATTGGTCTGTTACTGTAAAGATTTAAAAAAATTGGTTAGTAACAAGAATACATTCAATTTATATTCGTCAAGTACAAAGCAAACACGACAGAACAATCATAATCATCAAAAGATGTTTAGAAAACATACGGAAATCCGCCTTCTCTGAGTGGTCCACGAGGAATACAACTAGCTATATTACTACACAAATTTACAATTATTCCTCATCGAGATAAATGTCACTGGTTTTATGGGAGAGCAGTAAAACTAAACAGGAATAATCGCTTAAAAGTCTTTATCTAAAGAAGTAATTTAATGTAACATAAGTAGCCACACTGTACTAAAATTAATGGAGCTAATCTTCTTTATGGACGTCATTAATGGCGAATAATTATTGTAGTTTTTGCTTCTGGACATTTCCAGTAGTTCTCAATGGGGTAATTTTCTAAAGCTAAACTATGGCCATACCTTGATACTGAAAAGGTAACAAGAATCATTATTATAGACAGATATTTTTATTTATTCTTGTTGTTAGTATGCCCTATTATTAAAACTTTTAATAATGTCTGCAAAATGCAAAAGTACTATCTTTATTTATTTATCTAATTATTTATTTGTTTGTTAGACTTTTATTTTGTTTGTTATGCATATACAGGGCGAAACAAAATATGGAAAGACTTTCACAACTTTTGTATGACTTCACTTTTAAAAGTGAAATCTTGTACACGGTCATAGTTACAAAGACCATAATTTTTGAGGCCATTAGCGACATTTAATCTTTTCAGGGGGACGGCCAACGAGGAGTTGATCGAAAGTCTTCAACATAACCTAGGTCGAGTTTGGTATCAAATGAAAGATCTATTCAAGAGAAATTAATTGCCGCAAACCGGACTTCGAAAGGTTTATCTTTTCTAGAGTAGTGGCCATTTGAATTTCAAAGAAACTGATTTGAACAATATTATTTCTCTGCTATTTAACGGTTTTAAGTAAATTATTCTCATCAAAAATATACTTAATGAAACACAATTATTAAAAAAAAATTATCTATGGAAAAAATAACGTTGTTGTGAAAGCGTTCCCATATTTTTTCCACCAAGTAATTTGTTGTTGATTTATGATATGAGTTATTATTATAATATTGTTGTTTGCTTCTATCTCTGTTATGTTGTTTTATTTCTTTTTGTTTTAACACCATTTGGTTGTTGATCTTGTGTTATGGGTATAGTTGTTGTTGTTAATTATTATTTTTTTATTTAATTCCCGTATATAAATATATAACAATATATATTATCACTTTAATTTGGTTCATTATAAATATACCATTTTTTATTGTTACATCAATTATTATTTTATTAATTTATTTTCGTCTTGCAGGAAGTGCTATCCATCTTTTAAATCTTGTTTGTAAATGGTGTTTGGCGTGCAAAACAAATTAAAAATTATTCAAATTAATGTTGGCACCTGTCTAATACTTTTGTCGACCAGCTAATGTCAGAGAATCAGTGGTCTTATAAACTCCTCAAATTTCACACCACACTCTATAATTAACTCAAAGTATGTATCAAAATTGTTAACATTGAAACAATGTTCAAATTTACTCATAACATACTTTTACAAATAACCTGTTTTAAATCATTGTTCACATTAACCTTTTAATGAGTTTAATAAAGTTATTTGGTAAGAAATCATAATTAAATATGACCAAAAGTAACTAAACATATCATTGTAAAATGTGTTAATTTTAATGAAAATCCCTGGCTAAATCTATCGATCAACCTATAAAAATGGCGTAAGGCGTATCAAACACAACGTAGAGATCCGAGATCTATACAAAGATATTGAAATAATCATAATAATAATAAATAGTTCCAAAGAATTCGCAAAAATTTTCCCCCATATTCAAAATTAAAACTATGAAAATTACCAGTTTGATTCCCAAATAGGTTTTTTTGCCTATATAAAAAACTAGTTAAGTTAGGGATATGTGGTTTTTAGTAAAAAAAATTTAAATTGTAATTCACATCTTTTCTGAAAATTTAATAAAAACGTTAGTGCTGTTTTTGAAAAAATTACATTCTTAAGGGCAAAATTACATGTTTTTGCCCATAAAAAAAGTGAAAAAAAACGGTCTGGAGATATTGGCTAAATACACCTTCACACCAAATGTCATAAAAATTGGTCCATCCATTTGGTTTCCAGTGAAGTGCACATACACACAGACAGATGCATATAAGGACAGACATCCAAATTTTTTTTTCAAAAAAAATACTTTTTTTGGGTTGAAGGGGACCTAAAATGAATTTTTAGATCAACTTGAAAAAGTTTTTTTACGATCACAATACTTTCTCTATGCTAATGCATATGGGAGAAAGTAAAAAGCAGAAGAATACGGTGGGCAGGACATATTCGAAGAAGAGAGCCTGAGACCATCCTGAGCAAAATTGTAATATTGGAGTCTGCAGGAAGAAGAAAAAAAGGAAAGACAAGACTTCGATGGTGGGATTAAGTCCAAAATTATATTGCCACAATTAATGCAAGTCTTCTAGTAGAAGAAGCTGGGAACCGAGAATACTGGAGAGGACGCGTTGCCGATGCCAAAATCCCTTCTTTTGTATAAGTGGCCATGGGAGTTAGAGTAAGTATTCATTTTAATGAGCTGTCTTAGTGTTTATAGTAATATTAGTTTAAATTATATTTTTCTAAATGTTATTAGTTAACCAATAAAAAAAATTCTATACGTTATGGTTAAAACTTTAACTGTTATAAATATGTTACCCAAGAAGAAGACCCTACGAGGGAGAGTAAAAAGAGTTAAGAAATGGCTATATAGTAATTCCAAACTATAGACCTTAACACAATGACTTGTAGTATTCCGCCAGGTTATATAATGATTGTCATTTAAACGGATACACACTTTTTTATTTATTATAGCTAAAGAAAGTTAAACTTCAATTAATAAATAATTTAAATAATGCATATAAATATTCCAACATTATTTTTCTGCAGAAATCAGTCGGTAAGATCTAACTAATTAGACACCATATATATATAACTGATTAAACTTTTTTCCAAATTACTAACACAGTCAACAAACATTTAAATTGCACTTTTAACATCGAATCAAAATAGTAATTATGAATTTGAATATATTAAGTTTGATTAGTTTCAATACGCCACACACAGCCTTGACCGTAAGATTAGAAAAGGTTTTACTCGATTGAGTATATCGTTGGCACATGACTAATTCTGCATAGCTCTCTAAGCATGTGGTCTAAGGATCGACAAGGTTCAAATATCGATATCGTTTGATTCTCCGAGTAACAAAGTCAATTAGCTCTTGAACATTTAGATTTTATCTAGAAATAAGGCTTCTCCGAGTAATGTTATTATTTTTATTGGTTAAAACAGATTTGATATAAAATCATTGATAATGCATTGAAGATTACTTGAAATATGAACATGCAGCTGGGTTTTTTCGGTATCGATTTAAGTAAGTTTTCGTCAAACCACTGAATGAGTGAGTCCGTTTACCATCTTCAGACCAAGGGGATTCACAAAAGAACCCTAAAGGAAACTTTCCAGAAACCGAACGCCACTTAGTTGCCTTGGCTTGGAATTTGTATATTGGAGTACAGTCTGTATTCTAATTTGTGGGCCTTAGCTCATATCAAGTTTGTCCTCTTTCACGTACAAAATATATATTTAAGATAAATTCAGGAAATCTCACGATTGCAAACTCATGCAATACAAAGATTCATTTTTCGTCACAAATTTATTTCATTTAAAACACATAAATATACATAAGCGCTTAGAAAACCACCTTTTGAACACACTGTTGCAAGTGAGATAGAAAACTACTCTTTCCCCCACTGTGTAATTCCATTTAAAATTTGACATGGCATCAGAGTGGTAGGCCACGTGCTGACGGCATAATAGCAAGCCCCACCCATTTTACGTCATTAGCAGAAGTGACATTGGTTGGTTTTATTAACACCAACGGATCGAGCTTAGAACGATTAAATTAAATTATAATTTACTATTCAAATAACAATTAATAATAGCAATAACACAATGCATAGTAATGTAAGTAATAAATAGCAATAAAACACAATTGTAGAGTTAATTACAGTTATTTTTTCAACTTAACACTCTAGTAGAAGTTGAAAACTTAAAGGCGGAAATTAGTCACGCCCATGAAGTAAGGAAGCTCAGCGGTGGAAACATTCTCCTCTGCTGCTGGAACCCTTCATGTTCTAAATATAACACGTAGGTCACTTACTATCCAGCCCAGTTATATTTCTATAATCCTTGTGAAATAAGGAATGTTTACACATTTCTGACGAAAGCCCATCCTTGACTGCGGTAACCTACAATAGTTTACTCAATTCTCAGCGAAATCGAGCTTGTGGTCTACTATATAGGTGACCACGACTAGTTGTGTGCGAGTAATGTGGTTAACTGCGGTGCAACGGCGTATATAGGTGGCGTTGAAGTTGGAGGTGTTGAAAGTGAAGCAACCCGAGTAGTAGCTAGCATATCGTCGACCTCAAATTAGAAGAATATTCTAAAACAAAATAAGACGCATTTTCTGCCAAATAAATGCGTGCAGAAAATTAAACAGAACAAAAGCTAGAGACAACCAATATGCCTATAAAGAATAGAGGACGACATGATAAAGCCAGAAATGATAGGCATAATACATAACAGACAATATTCAAGCATTAGCATAAAGTAAAAAAAAAGAAAAATTAACAAATGAGTATATGTAATTATTAGTATAGAATAAGAAATATAAAAATAAATTATTAAACTGTGCGTAAACTGTAAGAATCAAATAAATAATAAATAAACAGTGTAAAATATAAAACAAGAACTAAACATTAGTAAGTAATAAATACAGACTAAGTAAAAAAAAAAAAAAAAAAAAAAAATAGTTCAAATAAATTGCAGATAATAAACAACTAATCATGTAACAGAAATTTTAACAATAAAAAAGTTACGTGAAACTAAAAACTAACAAAGCAAGAGGTTAGTAACAAATGTAATAAATATGTTACAAGGAAACATAATACGACAAAACAGGAACGCTCGAGCCTTAAATAAAAGGTTCTTTTAGGTTGTAAATTACAGTATATTGCTGTATTAATATGCATACATTGTAAGTGGTTTCAATGAACTTGAAAAATTAATTAAATGTACATTTAAACTGGTATCATGTTCAAACATGAACATCAGGTATGTGCCTTGAAACAACATATTATCTAGGACTGGTAAACCAATGGCAAAAAAGGTGTCACCAGCTGATACTTTTAGACCGTGCCAAACAATCCGGTAAATCCTGTGTTACCTGTACAACCTCTTCAGTTCTATAAATGTTTAACCCCAATGTAAGTAAATTCCATCAGTAATCACGTTACAAGAAGAAAGATACAGAAGTTGCATCCAATAGTGTCGAGTTATAGAAACTTGGGGTGTCAAGTTGTCCAGTTCTCCGTGCGGGTGGAGAACCGTTCTCAGTCTCTCCCCTCATTCCATTCAAACCCTCGATGATAAAAACACTGTAATTATTTATAAAGATTTAAACCTACTGGTAACTGCCACTGAGGCGTTCACTGCTGCCACATGATAGGAACCTCTGTTTTTCAAATCAAATCAGTTTTTATTGCACTAAGTACATATATAAATGCATTGCAAAAGTCAGAATGGTTTTAAAATAACTATAATTTTGTTATTAATCACTCTACAAAATTAATTCATACATTCCTCTTAGAAAACATTCACACTTCCAATTAACCCTACTTCCAGCACCGGTGTCAGCTTACCAACTATACGGTCTCCCAGTTGTTACAGATTTAGAAAACATTCATACTTCCAATTAACCCTACTTCCAGCACCGGTGTCAGATTACCAACTATACGGTCTCCCAGTTGTTACAGATTTAGAAAACATTCATACTTCCAATTAACCCTACTTCCAGCACCGGTGTCAGCTTACCAACTATACGGTCTCCCAGTTGTTACAGATTTAGAATACATTCATACTTCCAATTAACCCTACTTCCAGCACCGCTGTCAGCTTACCAACTATACGGTCTCCCAGTTGTTCGACAACAACTCGTCTACAGCATAACATTCATAACAGGCTGAAAAGCCTTTAAGACGAGTTTTGAAGGCTTTCGGAGTTGTGGTGATTTTCATAGAATTGGGCAGTCTGTTGTAAAGATGAACACCTGCTTCCGAGGCCAAGTGCTCAAACGTTACTGTTCTGTGACTTCCAGTCCTGTAGTTGTCCCAGTCTCTTGTGTTATATTCGTGCATGTCTCGCCCCTGAGTCAATGAGCATTTAGAGATGAAAAATGTTGTTGTTTTTAGAATGTAGAGGCAGGGTAACGTTAAGATCTTCTAATTTTTAAAAATCGGCCTGCAAGAGTCTTTGAAGTTGACTTTTTCGATTATTCGTATTGTTTTTTTCTGTAGCATGAACAACCTAAGAAATTGATTGTTCGTATAGGATCCCCATAACACTACGCCATAAGCTAAGTGAGGGTATATCAAGCCATAATATGCCATCAACAGTACCTCAATAGGGCAGCATCTATCTAAAGACCTGAAAACAAATATGCCTGATGTTAATTTAGCGCACAACACGTAAGTATGGACATTCCATGTCAACCCTTGATCCAGGTGTATTCCAAGGAATTTCAACGTGTGAACTTTTTCTAGCATAGTGTCTGCCAATATCACATTGGGGCTCCTTTCTAGGCCACTAGGACGTAAGGAAAAATGTAAAAAGTTTAATTTTGAAGTATATATTTTAAGTTGAGGCTCTTGAAGTGTTGAATGCATTTATTCAACTCTAAAAATGCTTGTTGTTCTACAAGATCCGGTGAGTTGTCTCTAAAACACAGGGTTGTATCATCTGCATACTGTACGATATTCCCCTGTTGCAGTGATGCCCCAATGTCAGTGACATTTTTTCTGCGGTCATGTCAAGTGAGGGGTTGGTAATTAAATCGTATCCAATATTTATCACGATGTAAAGTGATACCAAGACTACTTTCACTTTAATGGACTATTAGTTCTACTTCGGTGATCGTTTAGGGCAAATTATTAATATTTTGAACAGGTTTATTGACCATACATAACGTACGAAAGTTAGCTAAATTGTGAAAGTTATTTAAACAAGTAACAAACAGGTTTTAACGTAGTTTCAAAGGCTATTTGTGTGAAAAAATACGTTAAAACGTTATAAAAATTGATTAAACTAGTTTTTTTTAATGACGTGTAATTAATTATTTCAATTCAGCAAAATGGCTCATAGTTCGTCTTGAACTTCTTGATCCTTATGCGCCATCACATCCTAAACGTGTGTTGGTCAAAATTGTATGAACAAGTTGCATAAAACAACCTCTATCTAGGTTAGGAATCATATATATATATATTTGTGTGTGTACAGAATTGTATGTAGCTAAATTAATTAGACTAACAGTCGTTTGTATGTGGCAACCCATAGCTTTCTGCCTTCTGGTACATTTCGCTAACTTACTCTCATAGATACGTTTATAACAATTTAGCAATTTCGATACATCGAAAAATATTTATATTATAATATTAGAACTAAAACTGTATTAACCTATAATATATTGACAAAAGTAATATATTTATTATTAAAATATAACATATTAGTCTATAATTTTGTTTTATGAATGAAAGAAAAACCAATCCTCATATAAATAAATTAGCTTCTACTATAATTTGTTTGAATAGCTCAATGACATGACAACGTTTGTAAAGTATAAGTGGACACAACAAAATTAATCAATAAAATTAATCTATATAAATAAAACAAAACGTATGCATTCCTGTATTTTTGTCGTTTAAGGTGGTGCATATGTACAATATTATTGTATTTGTTTTTAGTAGCGTGGCACACATTATTTCTGATTTTTCCATAATTGTAAGATATACATTTTAGGATTACGATTACATTCTTCGTAATTTTACGATTACGAAGAATATATTTAAAACACTAAAGTATGTTTTGAAACATTAAGTGAACGTTAAAACATATGATCGTTTGGTTTTCAGAGCTGTTCACCAACCCAACTGGTAGGTCAGTGCATCTGCCTGAAAAGCATAAAACCAATTATATGTGCTAACTCTCCAGCTGATCAGTCATACAGTGTGGGTGATGGCTATAATACACATTGTCTATACAAAGGATTCCAATGGTTTATGTACATTGTACATACATCCATTCGTCCGTACCCACAGGTGGTTTTCGGTGAGTTAATTATTTTCCAATTTTATCATCAAAATTAGTTAATGTACCTTCCCTTGAGACAGTAAAAATACAAAAAAAGGTTTAACCACCACATTAGAATTTGTGGCTTTATGAAGAGATTAATTTAGCTGATTTTAAATCAAGGATAAGACAAAACCGTTCAAAATACAACTTTAAATTTTTATAACTACGTTTATTGAACATAATTGAAGGGATTAACATGTTTTTTATTTTTTTTTAAATGTAAAAATATAATTTTAAGGGTAAAATAAATACTTCATTTTAACCTTTAAAATTATAAATATTTAAAAAAATTTTTAAATGAATAAACATCTTCATTCCTTTAGTTATGTGTAGAAAACGTAGTTATAAAAAATTTAACTTGTAATTTGAACGATTTTGTGTTAGGCTTGATTTAAAATCAGATAAATTCACCACTTCATAAGGCAACAAGTTCTACTGTAGTGGTTAACAACTTTTTTAGTTTCTCTCCTGTCTCAAGGGAAGATACATTAACTAATTTTGAATATAAAATTGGAAAATAATCAACTCATCGAAAACCGATTGCAGTACTACACCATCATCGATCACCATGAAAATTGATAACTTTGGGGAGGTTAGTATAATCCTGGGACCACGTCTGGCGTGGCTTTTTCACATCATACTCTAAGAATCCACCCCATAGGCCTTCAAAGTTTCAATGTTAATCTTATCGGGCTATTTTATGTATTTAATCAATGATCAGCTGTAAAGCAATGGTGCAAGTGAAATAGAGAAGTACCCACTCACTACGTCATTAACTGCATTGATGATCGGTTAGTTTTATTAACAACAACAACAAACCAAGCTTACAACGATTTTAAATTAAATGATTATTTAGTATACAAATAACAATTAATAATAGTAATAACACAATGAATAATAATGTAAACAATAAATAGTATTAAAAAAAACTTGTAAAGTTCGTTTTTTTTAAAAGTAACACTGTTGAAGAAGTTGAACACTTATCGTCGGAAGTTAGTCATGTCCGTGAAGTAAAGCAGCTCAGCGGTGTAAACATTCCCTCTGTCGCTGGAACCCATGCATGCGCTAAATATAACATGCCAGTCGTTCTATTCCCGGGCCAACTATATTTAATAATTCCTCATTAATCTTTTTTTTTCTTAATGAAACATTTATTGAGAAGCAATAAATGAAAGTAACGATTGATGTGCCGTAAAAACGCCGGTTTACTGGACCTTTAGTAGCAACTACTATTACTAATACTTTCTTGTTGAAGATAAAAGTGTGATCATAAAAACACCTGCAGCAGATAACAGGTTCTCGTTCCCACAGAGAACTACGGACTACGGAGCAGTGAGAGCTGATGGGGCTGAGCCGAGCGGTTCGCCAACGGCGCCTAGGCGAGCGGTCCGCCGCCAGCGGCTGGACGGGCTGCGAACAATCGTCCCTGGAACCAAGGCATTCGACACGATTTTGGCTCATCTCTACTTTCAAATAGAAAGTGCTGATACAAACCAGAGACCACGCTGAGTCACAATTCAGATCACACGCTGGCGAGCCGCAACTAATGTAAAACAATGCTGGAGTCCAGAGTCACTGGGCAGCTCTGGAAGGGATTTAGACACGCCTGTAGATGCTGGAGTCGAATTGTCCAGATTGTGGTACTCCAGAAACGACACAAGAGGAACGAGAATTATTTACGATCTGGGGTAACCACCTTAAAAACGGCGAGACGGGAAACTTATCTTGTTTCTGTAATATGACATTTAATTTGTATACTAGTAGGATCGTAAAAATGAGAAAATTGGTAATAATTAAGCTAAACAAGCGTTCTGTTAAACAAGTTTCAAATATAGAATACGTGTCTTGAATTAACTTACTTATGCTAGCCACTTTACATACACAGTTAATGTATCGTTCCACTAAATGCCACTGATTATATTAACATCAACAATTAACAACTAGGGAACACCCCTGCACACTTTACGTGCCAACACCGTTACTCTCGCTGCACCCGTTACACCTCGGCCTGTGAATTTTGTCTACAAATAGTAGTAGGTTGAATGCGTGGCTTTGTACTAACCTGACATGCAGACGTTGGCTACCGCTGCTGATGAGCTGATGGGAGATTGGAGAATCACTGCCATCTTTTTGTATCGAAAGCGTTTGTTATTGAAAATATTAAGTACAATAATTTTGTTTATATTATTAGTTGTTATGTATTTAATAACTTAGCCACAGATGTCAATTTAATTAGAACAGCAGCTTATCTTTAAATAGACTAAATTTAATATTATTCACAAGTATGTATTTTTTAATATACAATTAAATTACGGACTGCTTACAATAAAAACTTGAACAGTACTTATTTTCTAACATAACCTATATTATGTAAATTCACTATTGTTTAATTATTTGGTATTCCATATGATTGTGTTTTATTTTTCTCATTTTAAATACTAAACAAAGTTAATAGTAATAAAATTAAAGGCCTATAATAATAACACATAATAATACCAAGTAATATGATTATAAATAAAAAATATCAGTGTTAATTGGATGAGAGTTGTTTTATAGAAAAGGTAACTTGTGGGTGCGGTGACTTGATGTTTACAGCAATGTTAGTAGTACGCTAAACGCTGTTTATTGATCCCCTCCTCCGGCACTAACCGTGACGTAAGCCACAGCTCAAGATATTCCGTGGCTATTGTACAGCCTTCCCAGGTTTGAAATTATGAAAAATATAAGTTCCTCAATATTACAAACACCATTGTTTACATTCCAACAGCTGTTAAAACCTTTTGGATACCATTATTTACATTTGAACACCTGTTAATTTTCGATTCATTTAAATCTCTCTCCATGTTATTCTTAAGGCCGAAATACATATTTTGATGGCTTCCAGTACCCCTCAGGGTGAAAATATGGGTGAATTAAGACCTTAATGCACAACTACAAACCAAGCAAAATCTGTTGACACCTCAACCGTTTGAATTGGTCAAGAAATAAGGGAGTAGTTGTGATGACAAAAAACGGCTTCGCGTGCTGTATATAAGGGTGTCGGTTCTAGTGGCGCAGAGCGCTAATAAGAAAGTTATATATAAATCATCGCCCCTTTTCTCCTTCAATATCTATACTTTGATCAAATCCCATCTCTCAAATCCGTAAATTTTACGATTCGTTTACCATCGAACAACCAATTATGGCTGACTATGCGTGTAGTTTTGTTGTTGTGTTTAATTTTCTTATGAAATTTCATAAAACACAAAAAATACTGTAGCAAAGGAGAGGTCTCAAGGAAAAATATTAGAATACCTGAAGTGATAATCTGAATAAGGTAGAGAAATTATATTTAAATAGTGCCATAAATTAGGATCTTAAAATTCAATAAATGACTATTTCAAGCGAGACAAAGAGAAATAATAAATAACAATATAACAAAATAGAAAATTGTACAACTGTTTTTTAAATATTATTATTCTGACGATTGAGTTAATATTGCTTTCAATTAGTAGGCATGCTATTTTCTAAAGAAAACTATTCATAATAATAAAAAAAAATTAAATAGAAAATATATAAAAATAAAACAATTGTTAAAAAATACATATATCTCAGACGATATGTATGCATTTTATTCATTCATTTAATTTTAAACTATATAACGTGAATAATATATTGTTATAAATATTTTGATTATCAGTAAGCCATTTTTAGTACAGTATGTAAAAATAAACAATATATAAACATTAAAAAAATATTGAAAAACACAAGAAATTCTCACTACGAATCTTCGATGTTACACATTAAGTAGAAATACAAGGAAGTATATACAACAGCCTTGACCCAGAAATTATTGGCTTTTTTTGGACACGAACGCTGATGAAAGTCGTTAACACGAAATTATCTTTGAAAACAAAATAAAATAAATATAATGAAAGTATAAAGGATGCATTTACATTAAGTCTCCTGTAGGTAGGACTGGCAACGATGTATCGCAAATATCGATAAATCTGTTCCGGTATAACGATATAATAGTAACGATATTTTCTTTCAGTTATACTGTCCATATTGATACAATGGTTCGATAAATCAAATCAGTAAGTATTGACATTATTATCTCTCCTCAAAATCATCACGATTCGTAAAAAACCGCATTGAAATTGCCTCTAATGCGTACGAAACATGCATTGAAATGATAAAGTAACTTTATTTAGTTTTTTACGTGAGGTTAAGTGGACTATTTATTTCCGAGCTTTTATTTTTAAACGATTTACCTGACAAGTATTGGAAGTAAGTTAAATGAATTAATCCTTTTTTAGTATTCATAAGAAGCCTAATGTTATTTTTTTACTTGAAAAACAAAAATAATAACGTTATTACATTATTCTTTTATAATTAAGATAATAATTAAAGGTACAATTATTCTTATTTTGAATTTTTCCAGTCAACCCCACAGACCACATCTTGTTTCGTGTAGATAAATGTATTTAGTTTTTACATTCCGATGACTATTCTAAATAGTGACAGCAAAACATGGGTGTATCTTTGGCCATGAAATGAGAGTTAATGCATAATTGTAAACGGATAATAATTTAAAATTGCGTTTTAAGTTCGGTTACCTTTCTATCTATCGTAATAAAAATTGCGATATTTTCTATCGATATTTGGTTTGCAATATATCGATATTTTGAATACATTTGCCATCACTAACTGAAGGAGGTTTTAGTGTAGTGAACCCTACCAGTATTGTTTACCACATCCATGACTCCTTCAACAAACCAGATCAGGATCATCCTTGGAAACAAAACACCTGAAGGGAAACAGGTCAGTGTCGTTACTCAATGAAAGTGACGCCAGTTGTTGCCAAACTCCCACGCACTAATTAGAGTAGGAGAATCGAAGGATGCAGTTCATGGTTTATGCAGAGCCTAATTAATTATGGGCCGGCATCATGCCGGGAGATGCCCGAAGGAAGTTAGATAAGGACGTTTCCTTCCTGTACTGCTCATTAATTCTTGGTCATTCCGAAACAAACCTGTCGTGCCGAATGTAAACTGGTCACTTTGTTGAAAATACATCAATATTTTGTATCAAGGGCTCGATGTTTTTAGTACTTGTAGTAGCAATATGTATACGCTGAGGAATGAGTTTAAATGTACAGCATTGAAATACACCTGCATAGATAAGGATATTGACAGATAGCGGGCTAAAAAAATGCTTTTCTATTTCAGGCGTATGGTTTATGTTTATTATTATACGGTTTGTTGTCAGCTACCATTTAATTATTTAAAAAAGCTGCGATATATATTTGGATCAAAATCCAAAAGCCATGCCGTATAAAAAATAAAAAGTGATCTCCTGTCACAAAGCTAAGTCCAATCCGTCGAGCCATTTAAGACTGCCACAGGGGTCTGTACTTGCTCCATTTTTATTCAACGTGTATACCGCTGACATCCCAATCACAAAGTCTAGAAAATTTATATACGCAGATATTATTGCTTTAGCTTACCAACACAAGAACTTCACAATTACTGAAGAAACACTCTCAAGTGACCTTGCAGCCCTCGAAGAATATTTTAGAACCTGGAGGCTAAATACTAACCCATCAAAAACCGAAGTAGCCTGCTTCCACGTAAGTAAGTGTCTATTATTATTATAAGTCATAGTTGACATTGTAAGATTATTAAATGCACATTGTATTGGACGGACCATAAGGTAATATTATGAGTTTTTGAAATTTAAATAAATCGTTAAGAATGACATATAAGTTTCATATATTTGAGTGTAGGCTACAATAGTAATTACAAGAATTACATATTTTTACAAAACTTAACCTATGGTTCACTGGAACAGTTCTTCACATATCACAGACCCTTCATGTGTTGCTATACGATCATTATTACGGACCGTTTACTTGAAATAGACACCCATATTTAGGCGTTTTTCGTGAATCTAAAGGGCCTTTTAAAAATAATTTGTGAATATTATTTCCATTATGGTTCAGTTGATTTAAAACTTTACGCTATCCTAAAACTAATACCCGGAAGTTAAATAATTAAATTCTCTTTAAGTTATTGGAATATTGATGAGTGCATGCATTGTTGAATAATTCTATATTATTCTGAAAATTCTTACTGTACAAATAATATAATTAAAACTGGAATTATCTTTAAATAAACATTATCAAATATATTTTTACAAAAAACATACGCCTACATGAACTATTTTATGACATTTATATAAATAAATATAAAAACTTGCTCGGAACAGTATATAGGCATATATGTGTGTATAGCCATGTTTCAAACACATACGATCCTAACATTAATCTCAAGCTATTTATTTTTATTTATTGTTCGCCAACGATCGCTTTGTTGGCTTTTAACCTGAAAACCTGAGTTTTCGATGTAACAATTCTATATATACATACAAGATTATAGGCTAAATTTAACACTAGTTTACAATAGTTTACAAATATGTTTTCTTATGGACAATTGTTTTATGACGTCATCAATATTTTGTTCACTCTCAATATCAGCTGTTTTGCAACTGTTCATTTTCAAATGTTCAAGTCCTTTTTTTCTGTAGTTAAGTACGGGTATTCAGATATAAAATAAATTAGCTACCTTAAACGTATTTGCAGTAAATGTTCTAGTAAAATGTACAGTTTTTGTCTATTTCCAAAAGTTATATACCATTAGACATTTAGAGCAACATATCTTAAACTGTAAAAAAAGGTGCAATACATAAAACCTGACTATTTATACTTTATTTATTTAACATATAAAAAAGAATATTTGGAACTTACCTACTCTCTAAAATGATAACCCGACACAATCTGAAAAAAATCATAAAATTCATAAACCATAGTTAAAAAAAAGAAAAAAAGAGGCTATAATCAAATGCGATAGTGAATAAAGAATAAGATAAATTTTACAAACACTAAGGAACATAGCCTTCTGGGCCGTTTTGCTTCGCGAATAACCTAAAAACACGGGTTTCTATTTCAAGGATTCGGCCCGTTATAATAATCTTATTTAAACATTGAAATTGCATTTGATAGACGAAAAACTGTTCTAGTGCACAGTAAAATGGGTTTTGTAAAAAACAGAATACTTTTTTTAGTTTTTGTAGGCCTACTGTTAATAATGTGAAATTAAAATTGTAATTATTAACCAGTTTAAATCTAAGCCAATTTATAGTCCACTAGATTGAACCTTTAAGAATCGTATAGTATTCACTGTAACTCATTACAATTATAAACACGAACCGTACACTTCAAATAGAAAAGAATGTGTTAGCCCGCTACTGCAGTAGCGAAACGATATATCGATAAATACGCTTCGATATATCGATGCATTAATATCGATATTTTCTTTCGATAGTATCGACCATAACGATATTTTGGTCTGATATATCATACCACTGAATAAATATTGACGTTATTCTCTCTACTAAAAATTATCACGTTTCGAAAAAAATATATTTAAATTGCCTCATACAAAACATGCATTGAAATAGTAAAGTAACTGTATTTAGTTTTTTACGTGAGGTTAACGCACTAGAAAGTTAATTGCAGATCAGTAGGTTGAACGGGTAAATAAAGTTAAGTGTGAGTTGGAAACGTTGACTCTACTGTCGGATTGAAAAATCATTGTCCTCGAGTTTGAACCTCTACTACAAAATAAATACTCATCCGATTTCGTTGTGTTGTACACCAAAATTTAGCTTGTTACGTAATATCATATAACTTACACGTTTGTTGAAGACTTTAAGAATGTTTTATAGTGGATAATTTTTTTTACATGATAATTCAACAGGCATCGATGTGCGGTCATGTGTAAACGAATCGTCTGGCTCAGCACTTGAAAACCAGTTTCAACTGAGCATTTCGGCGTTGCCGAATCATGTGCATGGAAGTATTTTAAACAATGCACGAAAGGTTTATTACTGTGGAAGTATTGAACAGTTAATCAATCAATTTTTCTTCCTCCATTTAAACCATTTCCATTACATTTTCTCATGAGAGCTTTGGACCTTCAACGACAGATATAAAAAAAGTTATAGCTCTAAAAGGATTGTCAAATTAAAAAATAATTTATTTACAATTATGTAAATTTCACATGTAATAAGCTGAACGAAACGTGAACATGAGAGCCACCCATTATATGGGTGATTTGCAATATGTACTAATCAAATTTCTAGCAACTGTGAGTCATTCATCAAACTTTAGCTGTAACATGTCTACCTGTCATTCATAGCTAAAAAGTCCCCTAATACGAGGTGGAACTCCAGCTGAATGACGTGGCAACACTGCGTCCGGTGTTCCGGCCGATCGCGCGAGTGACAACACATTAATTTCTGTTGAATTATCATGTGATATAAAATCGCAAGAGTTTGTTATCACATTTACCGTTTTATAATCTTACCTTATTTTTTAATCCGGTATTTTTGAACCGTTTTGAAAGTTTGTATGATCAGCCATTTTTAAGATCGCAAGGGTTTACAAAAATTACAACAGAAACTTTTATAAAAGAGTACAAATTCGATAATTTGGACGTACTACAAATATAATCTTCTTCATATTTGTTTCAAGTTTCATTGAATTATCATTAGTAATTTTTGTTTTAGAAATTGTTGAAGTTAAGCTTTACTCCAAAAGTGCTAAAATTTTGTGTTTTTCTGTATTCTACCTGCTATAAGAAATTCTTAAAGTCTTCAACAAAGTATTTAATTTATATGATATTACGTAAAATTAAATAAGCAAAATTTTGGTGTACAACACAACGAAATCGGATGAGTATTTATTTTGTAGTAGAGGTTCAAACTCGAGTACATTGCTTTTTGAATGCGACAGTAAGATGCCTAGCCACTCGTCTTACAAACAATTATTACATTATTCTTTTATAATTAATATAATACATAAAGGTATACTTATTCTTATTTTGATTTTTTCCATTCAATCCCACAGACCACAACTTGTTTCGTGTAGAGAAATGTATTTGTTTTACATTCAGTAGGCTACTTTAAATAGTGACAGCGAAACATGAGTGTATTTTTGATCATGCCATAAGAGTCAGTGCATCATTTTAAAAAGATAAATAATTTAAAATCCAGTATATCGGTTACCCAATATATAGATATGTTTTTCTCAATCGTATCGTTAGATCGTTGGTTTAAAATATATCGATAAATCGATTGCCATCCCTAGTCAGGGCACAGAGTATATAGGTCGTCAGGGTTTTTTACGCTTGTATATGGCGAACTGCAAGTGACAAGTATATAAAAAGTGCCCCCGAGAATTCCACTACCACCACAGAGCCGTGTGACTGAGCAAATATTTCACTAACTCAGTATTAATACCTGCTGGTCGGGCGGCCACCATTTGTAGAGCGTAACCCACCGCGAGGGAAAACAACGTATGTACGTGTGGATGAACTCGACCGGCGGAAATGGAGTTTGCACTCGGTCGATTCATTTAATGGTCTTCTTAATTGACCCGATGAATTAGTTATTATTTACCCACACAAAACATTCAATTTGTACACTTATAACTGAGTTAAAGCGGAGAAAAAAGAAACATAGGCTTTCTTTTGGTCGTAACGAAAGTCTGCGGCGAACTGAGGCTGGCCCTGCCATTCACACATAGAATTGAAGAAATAACTACTCAACACCTAAATTTCTATGATTAAAATAGAAATCACCCATTCACTATTGGATGTGACCTCTGTTACTTTCTTCTCTACGGTTAAGACCAATTAGATTGTTCCATTTACCAGTTTATCAATTGGGATCTTTAGACTTGGGGTATTTATAGTGGCTTCATCTGTTTTAAAAGCACATGTATAAGTTCAACAATAAGAAAAGTTTGCACAATGATTACTTTTTGTAGCTGTTCTGGTGATCCTATAAGTGTTTTCAGGTGTCGGCACTGGTGGCGCAGTGTTGCAACCCAGCTACTTGGGGACAAAGTGTTTGGGAGATTGTAGGCGATAGGTTGGATGCTCGGTCCTCTTAATACCGACATGGCGTCCGCTCAGTGGTTGCTATCGGTGTGGAAACTACTAGAAAAGTCTGGGTTGT
>JAQJVL010001143.1:50113-247605 GCA_035578905.1 Stictocephala bisonia
GAAGTACAGTGATACTGACCCACCCGCCCAACCATAGACCTACAGTGGTACTGACCCACCCGCCCACCCATAGACGTACAGTGATACTGTACGTTTATAATAGTAAAAAAAGTATAATAGTTTTTTTACGTTTGTAAATTAACACATTTACTGTTATTACTATACCACCAATTACTCATAATTAAAGACAGGCCTGGAATCAGGACTACCATAAAAGTCCTGCTTGTGGGATTATACGTAACTAGTGGAAGAGGGAACATCCATACGGTTAAGTGTCTAACGATACATGGTTCTTAACTTTGTTTTACAAAGAAATATAAATACTAATATTAATTAAAACTAGCTGTTTACCCTTGTATGGCTATGAGATCAACATAATCAACCGTCACTCGCTGCGCTTGTGGCACCTCGGCCTACGGCCTACAAATTATTAGTGGGTAAACGGTATCGTGTAAAATGACAATAATTAATTAATTTACAGTATCTTACTCACATTACTTGCGTTGCTATCTGTTTATTAGTATAAATACCCAATGGTATTACTTAGCCTATTTCAAACGTGTTAATTTCCTTTGTTTTTGTTTCACAGGTTAAAGATTAATTAGATATATAAAATAACTAGATTAAATTACCATTTAAACCATGTCTAAAACCTTTCCTGGTTTCAAATTATGAGATAAATAACCTCATTAATATTACAAACTACATTGTTTTCATTTCAAAAGATGTTAAAACTTTTTAGAAATCATTATTTACATTTGAACAGCGGTTACTTTTCAATTCATACAAATCTCTCTCCATGTTATTCTTATGGCCGAAAAACGAACTTTGAGGGTTTCCCGTGCCCATCAGAGTGAAAAATTCGAAGAAGTAAACCTTATTGCACAACTATGAACAGAGGCAGATAAAAAATCTGCCACAGTACGTGTATGGGAGGGCGGGTGGGTTAGGTTAGGTAGGTATGTTACCATAGTCCTACTGGATAGAGTTACCATAGTAGATATTAAAGTATTGACATTAGGGTACGTAGAAGGTAAAGTAACTAAATGTTCAAATATTTGTCATTTTAACTGGTATTCACTTTGATGGTGTTATTTCACTTGCTAGTCCTTCATTCCCCAGATTCTCAAGAATAAATCTAATAATTGTTAGTATATACAGATGTGCATATTTGTAATCTATTCATAACTGCCACTAAGGCTTTCACTGCGACCAAAAGAAAGCGACCTCAGTTTGTTTTTCTCTGTGCTACACCTTTTGACATGTAAAAAAACATGTCAACTGTTTAAATTGGTTAAGAAATAAAGGAGGAGTTGCGTTGACAAAAAACGGCTTCACGTATTATATATAATGATAAGCAGTAATGTTTAGATTTTATTAAAATTTAATGTTAAATTTTAAAAAGAAATACTTATGTTTTTTTCAACAGCTAGCATTTCATTTATTTTTATTTAACAGCTGCTGATAAAATAAAATAACTCCATAAGATTACAATTGAAACTTTGACGGCCAGCGGAGCGGAGCCTTAAAGTCGAATGCGAATAAAATTATGCCAGCAACCTTCCCGGGAGTATACCCAAAACTTGGCAGTTTCTTGGCTATCGTTGTTGTACGGATAAACATGCATTCCTTTTCATTCAGATAGATATTAAAAAATTATCAGTGGAAAGTAGTTAGAAGAAAGTGAGATTCAAGTTGTTTTCAAACCGACAAAGAAGAGTTAACTTTATTTTATACTTTTCGCATTTTTTTTGTAAGCTAGTACACTATACTGCACAACTTGATATCTTAATAACGAGCCACCGTACAACGTATGAGAGTAGCTCCAACTTTCCAATTAACTTGTGTTCGTGATTTTATTGACCAGTCTAACTGTAAATCTACAAGTTGTATAGATTTAGGAAGCAAACAGGTTGTAGGCAATTTAGATGCCTGAAGCAACACGATCTACTTCTGGAAACAAACGTGTTCTTCTTCCCTCGTTACTTCTCGCAATAGTTTACGGATTTGGGAGAAAGTATGTCTGTAGTTCCGCAGCACGACTATGTATAGACCTATAGGTTTACTACACAAAATATAGAAAAATAACGAAAGTGGTAATATGATATTTATATGCTATTCAGGGAGAGTTGGATGATATAAGACAAGAACGTATGAACAAACTGACTGACTAAGCAAAACTCAACTCACCCTGACCTGCTAATGGGTTAATTTTAATACCAATGTGGGACATAAACAGAGGTAAGAAACAAAATAAATATAACTTCATCTTTCGATCGGCAACCCAGTATCATACTATGACAACTATTGTCATAGTCGGCCTTAGTTTGTAACAATGACTACATTCGCTCATCTACACTCATCACACTCATTCGAAATCCATATTCGCCCATATCTTGACGATCGACGTCTTATGAATAAATTAAAAAAATAAATAAATAAATAAATAAAAATAAAAAAAATAAAAATTGTCAATCAACTGTTGAACAAATATTACGTTTACTAAAGAAGTTATATAACAAATGCACAATTATTTTAAAATACACTTTCAACCTTCGCTATTTTGTAATGGATTTTTTTGAAGAAAACAAAAATTTTCAGTGAAACGTAACCTATTTAGATAAATGTTCTTACTGAGTTTCAGAACTTTATCTTGAAATGGGTTTTTCGGGGAAAAGAAATTTTTTCAATAAAACGTATCCTATTTAGATAAAAATACCACCGTACGTGTAAGGGTGGGTAGGTGGGTCAATACACCGTACGTGTATGGGTGGGTGGGTGTGTCAATACCATCGTACGTGTATGGCTCAAATGTTCTTACTGAGTTTCAGTATTTTATCTTAATCTGTTTTCGACATATTACGATTTTTATAAAAATCACATCAGATACACAGACAGGAAACCAATTGAGGTAGTAAAAATATTTTATTATTTTTCAGTATTCACCTAATGAACAATATGATAAAGTGAAAGTTTGGTCAAATGGTTGTGGGATGCACATTCAGAAAGTTTACGTAAATATTTAACCTGAAAAAATTATATTAATTTAATGTAATGTACTGTATGACTTTAGAAATTGTGTTTTTTTGCCAAATTTCTCCACCAATAACACGCAACTTAGCGGATCTCCACGCCAACTAACATAGCATTGTCATTTCACAGTCAACACTCCTGGGAGAGGTTTCGCTGTGATATCCAAGCATGTGTGAAATGACGTCATCCCATGGCGGGGTGATAGGTGCCGTTTCACCGTCAGATGTCACATTCGCGCCACGGCGGAAAGTGGCAATGAACTACTCGCGCCGACCGGAAATGCGCTGTGCCGCTCCGCTACCGGCTGACTACCTGCCTGCAGATAGACCAAGCACGCGC
This sequence comes from Stictocephala bisonia, assembly GCA_035578905.1. Classification (NCBI taxonomy): domain Eukaryota; kingdom Metazoa; phylum Arthropoda; class Insecta; order Hemiptera; family Membracidae; genus Stictocephala; species Stictocephala bisonia. Next base: position 53,486 of record JAQJVL010001143.1, read on the forward strand.
CGTGCTCTCACACCCCATTCCATACATTGTTGCCGCATCCGGTCTAGTTGCTGCAAGTAACCTTCTTACCACATCGACGGTGTCAGTAAACATAATTAAACACAGTGGTCAGTTGAAATAACGGACTAAATGGTTTGTACTTAACGATTTTACTGACTAGGAATTCATGGAGACATTTTGAATAAAGAGCCAAAACTCAAAAATCATATTCAAGCAATATATCTTCATATTGGAAGAGAAAAACTAACTGAATATGTTAAATTACGAAAGTTAGGTTACGTAAATTATCGAGTGTTCATTAAAGTGCCACTATAGTTAATTCAATGTTTAAAAAATGTTGTCGTGATATTCTTTTCTATACAGGAGAAAATACTTTGTAGATTTATCCTATAAAATTGTGTTTAAACTTTTGATATCGTATAAAACATTTCATTCAAATTACTGAAATTTACTGGAATCATTAAATTAAGAAAAGCTGTGTGTCATACTAATTTACCATTACTTCCCACAACTGTAATATTGTTATCTGTACTTGCAGGTCGCGTTACGCTTCTTGTAAAGTGTTCTGCTTGCTCCTTGCGTACAGATGGACACAAATTGCAAACAGGTTGTTATTGCATTCGACATACAAAAGGCGTTTACTCCCTACGACAGGATATTTTGTGTTCGGACATTATTGTTAAGTAGGACTAGATCGGGCAGTAAATTGCTGACATGTACATGACCAAAAAAGTTCTCTAAAGGCAAAAAATACTCGAAAAAAATACGGACATCATTTTGCAAGTTGTTTATTGCATCCTTCCACTCGAATATAAAGATAGTAAATATTACAAAAACGCTTCTTTACATGGTTACTCAAAGGCTAATTTCATTCATAATTACAAAGCTGTTACTACATATAGCCTACATATTTTGTGCGCTTGCAGTCAGAACATAATCTTCGGTGTTACATATAACTTAACTACGGTTTATTTAGTAAAGTTTAATTTGTTTTGATAGGTATGTATATTGCACTCTTAAGTTATTAATTTTCAATACTGTGCAATAAAAAAAACGTGTTCTGTGAGGTCTTTCACCATTAATGTATTCAACACAAATGTATTTAATTTTTTATGAACAATACAAGATAATAATAAGTTTAAAAAACATTTATTTATTAATTTAAATATTTTATTTATTTATTTATTCATATCTTTGCATTTACGATATCTTTTCTCATGCAGTTCCCTTATTTATCTCTCTAGCTTAAAGATAATTGAGATATATATACTAATTATATTTACTACATTTATAGGAATAATAATATATACAAAAAAAGCTTAACAACCATCAATGAAATATTGTATGGTTACAAATACGTATAAAAATTATAAATTTTTAATGAGTTTTAATTTTTTATGATGCTTATTTTACCAGTAATTTTCTTGCTACTAGTAATTTTTTTAAATATATTACAATCATATTCTTTTTTATGTTTTGTTGATGGGAAATATAAATAATTAAGAAGAAAAAAACAGACATTTCAAAATATCAATATGTAAACTAAAATGTGTATCATATATAAATTTATGATCTACCTATATAATAACAACAAATTTTTGTACATTTAGGCCTACTGAAACAGTATAATATAAGAGAATTAACAAACACAAAAAACATTAAATACAATAAATTGATGGCCTATATAAGAACGATAAAAACCGAATTGTATAATAAGACTAACAAAGCTTAATAATATTATAAACATACAAGTAAACAAATAGCCATAAAACATATTATAAATTGGTAGAAACAGACTTGCTCTTGCATAAACCTTTAACAGACATTCCGGGTAAGATAAGCAATTGTTGAGCGATGTTTGATAACGGTAAGCTTTTGTTACATGTTATGAGTCATAGAGTAGGACCTGCCTGGTAGGGGAAATTTTTTTATATTACAGAATATTAGAATAAATAAATAGCAAATTATTTATTAAAAAAGTAAAAGTATGTTATTTTTATTAATATTGTTAATAATAAACCATAATTTTGAACAGGTCCACGTCCATTGTTCATTAAAGATGAATCTTTACTGTCAATAGAAAAAGTGTTACAGGCGTTTAAATATTTTGTAGTTGAAACATGCTTTGAAATGAAATAATAATTTAAAAAAGTGGCTTTATATATAAGGCGGTGTCAGGACTATTTAGTTATCTATACCACTTAACTACATTATTTTATTATTTTTCTGTTATTATTTATTATTTTTAATTTGTCTCTGCTAAGTTATAGTTTTCTTTTAAAAAAAATATTATTGCCTTGTTTTGTTTATTAACAAATAAATACATTTCTTTGCCATTAATGGTGACAGACATAATGAAAAACTTAGTTTTTCATTGGTATTGAAAATACCAACCAAGAACTTGGTGTACAATAGTTGATGTACGATGGTATTGCCGTACAATGATTGTTTTTAAATATATAGCAAGGTAATCTTTTTCTGTGAGTCTGAAAATCTTAATAAATGCTAAAATGTCAATTAATATTTGTTTATTCAATCAAAGTATTAAAAAAAACCATGCCACATGACGATGATATCTTTGTATTCTAAGAGGTGAGTCAACAATTATTAGATTGTCGTAACAATAAAGTACATTAAAAAATAATGAGATTAGATCATCTAGAAATATTATACTTCGTCCAGTTTTGTACAATTTGAATACTTAAATAACAAGGATTACCTCAAAAATGTATACAAATATCATTGAACACACATACAAAAACTCAGTTAATATTAAAAAAAGAAAATGATAAAACAACGGAAAAAATAAAAAGCTGCTAGGTATTTAACAAAACAAATTCAAAATTAGCAGTCGTGTTTTTATAAATGTTGGTTAAATGTATATATATTTTGGTACTTTTTTGAAAAATAAGAACTGCAACGAGTCGCATTTTTTGTTAACAATAACCATTTTTTGCAATCGCGTTAAAAAGGCAAATTACAGGTCAGATAAGCAAAGGCCCTTCAGATCAGGACAATTTAAGTCCGATTTCCGGTCACGAAATAAATTACATAACGTGAACTCGTGTCTTTAGGATTTGGATGTCCAGAACGAAAGAGCGAGACGTAGAATGTCGAAACTACGGAACGGATCACACCACTGGACCTTACGACACAGGGGACTGGGGAAAGTGATCTTGAGCGCATCTTTGTTCTTGACACAGACTCGACTGTTCCATACTATTGCGCATTCAAACTATCCACGACCTCCTGGATTGCATCACTGCCGCAGGAGGGAAAGTCTGATCGTGAGTATTGGACAAAGCCTCCACTTCTGATCTGATCAACTTGACGTCGATTGAAGCTTTCTTCACTCTCCGAAATGACTCACGGAGAAATTAGGTGAATTTGTTTTCCTAGTCACTACAATTTATTATAATAATTAACTAGGAACGAACAGTTTAAATATAAAAACAAGTTTTGGCCCTATGATGGTTAGATTGGATGGCTACTAAAGGTCTGAGGCTGTCGACTTTCCAGCGGTGACTTGGCGGTTTGTGAAACGACCACCTTAAGGAGCTATGTCAATGGATATCTGAACAAGATCTGGTACATTAGCCCTTTTAAAGCTAACGCTATTGGGGAGTAATTTGTGTCACAGAGAAAAAAACAGAGGACGCTTTCTTAGGGACGCAGTGGTAGCCTAAGTGCCAGTTACATAACAATTACAACTAATGTTCATCTTTATACATCTGTAGTAATAATTACTTAGTTTATCCTTGAGGATATAGAGGAGACTGACAAGGTGCTGGCCCTACCATCTCATAGCAAACTGGAGAAATAACTACTCGACACACATTTAGTGCATTACTGAATGTGATCTCTGTTTCTTTCTTCTCTGAGTTTATGTCAAGAGTTTGCAGAAGCTGTCGCCCATTTTGGTTTTACTCCCATAAGAATAATATTATTTTCTTACCAATATTTGTTTGTTATTTACGGACCTAAATTCGTGTTTGAGGTATCACTTTAAAAGTGTTAAACATATTTAATAAGCGCGTTATTAACATTTTCATTATGTGTATGAGTTTTTTTCAAATATACGAAACAATTAAATCTTACATTCTAATATATTTATTTACAAAATTTATTAGGTATTTTCATTGCAACTCTATTCCGCAAATTCTTTCTAAATACCATGAAATTTGTTTCAAAAAATCCGTTGAAAAATAACTGTTTATTTGCGATTTGGAGGCATGTAGGTCGTGGAGGCTGGTGAAAAGAACAGGGGAGAACATTTCAATTGATATTTTCCTGAATGAACTATCACGCTTTTCAGCTGTCACAAAGAAGAAAGAAACATAGGTCGCATCCAATTGTGCACTAAATGTATGTCAAGTTAGTGTGTAAACTAGTTATTTCTCCAGTTTGTGTGACGATAGCAGGGCCAGCACCTTTTCAGTCACTCTCTTCATTCCCCCAAATCCTCAATGATAAACGTAGATTACTACAGATTAATAAAGAAATGTACATTAGTTAAAATACTTTTATAACTGCCACTGAACGCACGACAGTCAAGGCGTAGCCAATAAATAAACTTATTTTAAATACCACTGTACGTGTATGGGTGGGTGGGTGGGTCAATATCACTGTACGTGTATGGGTGGGTGGGTGGGTGGGTCAATACCATTGTACGTGTATGGGTGGGCGGGTGGGTCAATACCACTGTACGTGTAAGGGTGCGCGAGTGGGTCATTATCACTGTACGTGTAAGGATGGGTGGGTGGGTCATTAGCACTGTCCGTGTATGGATGGGCGGGTGGGTCATTAGCACTGTCCGTGTATGGGTGCTGTAAAATATATTTTAAAATGTTACTGACTATATCAGTTCTCTGAAACAATATCATATTTCCTGTAACATAAACAATGTATAAAATGCCAACTAGCAGCATTTAAGTATTCTTTAATCAATTTATAATAACTTTTGTATCTATTTGACGAACGGAAGTCACCTTTTGAGCATATACCTTCCCGCCCATTCATAAATGAAAGGTCGTGGGTCTCCCTCCCACTCACCCATACTTGTAGTGTTGATGACCATCCCAACTACCCATACAAGAAAAGTGGTGGTGATTCTCCAATCCACATATAACATACTTATAAAAAGTAGACAACTATAAAAATAGGACATTTTCAACTACTGTCGGTGCAGAAATTATGTGCACCCAAGTTTGAAGGTTGTTTTCTAAGAGACTAGAGGCTTATGAAAACTCCAATCATACCATTGTTTTCTTCGTTTAATTCTGCTTTATAAAATATAAGTTTCAAACTTTTGTTGTAAGTTCTAATCATTTTTATCTTAATCGGAACAAAATAAGTACAGGTTTTTTAACTAGTAAATAATTTACACCATTATTAGTCAAAACCCCGTCCATTTAGCGCATTTATATTTTGATAAATGGTTGATAAAAATGTTTCCTACACGTTTTATAAATTTGATGATTTTATATTTTTAAGAAAAAAGTGTCCTGAAACATTGTTTTCTTGGCTTCTAGAGCTTATAAAATTAATTATTTGGTCTTGTTTTAATCCTTATTACATGTATAGTTACGATACATCATTGTTATATGTTTAAGTAAATGCAGTGATTTTAAATTGATTTAAATAAATTTAATTTGATCAATTTAAAGTTATTTAAAATTAATTTAAATCTATTTAAAATCACTGCATTTTAAATAGATGTAAGTAAATGCAGTGATTTAAAATTGATTTAAATAAATTTAAATTGATCAATTTAAAGTTATTTAAAATTAATTTAAATCTATTTAAAATCACTGCATTTACTTACACATATAATAATGATGTATCGTAACTATACATGTAATAAGGATTAAAACAAGACCAAATAATTAATTTTACAAGCTCTAGAAGTCAAGAAAATAATGTTTCAGGTAATTGATGAGAACTTTTTTTCTTAAAAATATAAAATCATAAAATTTATAAAACTTTAAGTAAACATTCTTATCAACCATTAATCAAAATATAAATGCGATAAATGGATGTTTTTTTTTTTTTTTAGAAATAATGGCGTAAATTTGATGTACAGTGAAAACTAGTTAAAGTCCCGATATTTTGTTTGTTCTGACTAAGATAACAATTATTAGAACTTATAATAAAACGTTTAAATTTATATGTCATAACACACAATTAAATGAGGAAAATAATGGTATGATTGGAGATTTCATATGCCTCTTAGTTTCTTAGAAAACAACCTACAAACTGGGGTGCACGTAATTTTTGGACCGACAGTAGAAGTAATTCCACGATAATGTGCAATTGGACAATTTTTCTTATTTTTCAAAATAGTTTGAAGAGCTATATGTGGTCAAAATATTGGTGTAAACGATTATTCACAGCTTTTCTTTTGTGGTTTTACATGTTAAACTTTAGGCTCAATGCGTGTGAACTGAAGACCTTAGGGCCAAAGGCTGTGCTAGTCGATATCCCTGCACTCTTCGCATGTCAACCCCGTCACTCGCTGCACTAATTATTCGCATGTCAACCCTGTAAATATTCGCTCATGTAATTATGTTATTTTTCTTCCCCTCGCGCACTTACATTGTTCAAAAATAACCTCTCACATCAAGTTGCATCATCTTAAGCCCTTTCACTCGTTTGGAAATGGTAACAAAAGTTCTTATTTTACGGTATCGGATAAGTTATTATAAACTGTATTTTAGCTATTTGAGAGAAACTATTGAAACCCTTTCTTAGTACGTATCTAGAACCTATAAAGAATAATTAACTGTGTCAAGTTTCATGGACCAAATCCTAATAGTTTTTGAGTAACTGTTATCAGTCTGTCAATAGTATTTGGCTTTTATAATTATAACATTAAAAAAATATATACATACCATCGTGAATACGAATACGCACCTTTTAAAACCAGTCTGTTTCGATTTGAAACTAAACAAAATAATTTTGTAAACTATCTAATATAATATATGAAAACTAATCTGTAGGCTACGACATCTTGGAGAATGTTTCTTCAACTGGCTTTAGGAACCGACATAATAATACATTGTCCACTGAGGATGTCACTGATAAAGATTAATGTATCAACAAATAGGATGTAGGTCTACGATTTCCCATAACCAGTGAGAAAGTTCCACCTTGAGCGGGAGCTATAATGTGGATGAATTGTGTTTCCATTCAGAAGATCATTTCCATAACAACGAGCATCGTCGGGAGGGTGGGAATAGCAGGTCTGCTGGAGTGGCCATTAATTACTGGAAGTTCACCTGGAGAAGGGCATCCTTGACCTTTCTGTGGCATTATGCCGAGTGGGATGATTGCAAAGACACTAGACGTGAGCATGAACGAGCAAAGGTATGAAGGACACCGAGGTGTGTAACGAGTACTGCGCTGATCCTTCAGATAGTACACTCCACATAACGGTGCAACGGAAAACCTTCACAAGTTCCTTCAGCTGAAACTAATGACAAACATGGACTTATATTTGTTATACTTTATTTAAAGTCAGTTATTGAATCTCCCAACTTCACTTCAGAGAACTCACTTAAAAGTGTGGAACTTCGATGAGGTTAAAATGTTATGACCGATGGCTTGACGATATTCACCAGCCACAACTATGGCAACACCTTACATAGTGCATGGTTGTCACATTTCAGTTCTTTATCTGCACCTTTATGGTAAGCTGCTTGTTTAAATATGTGGATTTTTGTAAAATTAAACATTGTATGATGACGGAGTTGTATATTTTTTATAATCTCCGATACATATTTATGTCTTATTGTTTACCTATTATTATAGCTTACACAATGTGCTCTTGGAAACACCACGCCTAGACCTCCACTCAGCAGCGCACTCTCGTGTCAAATTAGGAGATTCGTTAAATCGTGTTGAGATAAGTTTTGAAAACTGGAGCCCTCTCAACTGATATTTTACTTTTTAAATATCCTTTTAAAAATGTAATTACTCTAAATTTTGAAGCTCTTTACAGCAAATATGCCGTCGTTAAAAAGCTAGTTTACACAGTAATCTCCGTTATACCGAGACGGTGACGTAGCCAGGCTGAGAATGTGACGTTGGGGCGGGAGATGGATGCCGTTGTAAACAAGCTAGTTTGCACAGTAATCACCGTTATACCGAGACGGTGACGTAGCCAGGCTGAGATGTGACGTTGGGGCGGGAGATGGATGCCGTTGTAAACAAGCTAGTTTGCACATTAAACACCGTTATACCAAGACAGTGACGTAGCCAGGCTGAGAATGCCCCGTTGGGGTGGGAGATGGATGCCGTTGTAAACAAGCTAGTTTGTGCAGTAAACACCGTTATACCGAGACGGTAACGTAGCCAGGCTGAGAATGTGACGTAGGGGCGGGAGATGGATGCCGTTGTAAACAAGCTAGTTTGTGCAGTAATCTCCGTTATACCGAGACGGTAACGTAGCCAGGCTGAGAATGTGACGTAGGGGCGGGAGATGGATGCCGTTGTAAACAAGCTAGTTTGCACATTAAACACCGTTATACCAAGACAGTGACGTGGCCAGGCTGAGAATGCCCCGTTGGGGTGGGAGATGGATGCCGTTGTAAACAAGCTAGTTTGCACAGTAATCTCCGTTATACCGAGACGGTAACGTAGCCAGGCTGAGATGTGACGTTGGGGCGGAAGATGGATGTCGTTGTAAACAAGATAGTTTGCACATTAAAGACCGTCATACCGAGACGATGACGTAGCCAGGCTGAGAATATGACGTAGAGTCTGGAGAATGATGTCGTTGTAAACAAGCTAGTTTGCACAGTAAACACCGTTATGCCGAGACGGTGACGTATCCAGGGGTGAGAAATGGATGCCGGTGTAAACAAGCTAGTTTGCGCAGTAAACACCGTTATGCTAAGACGGTGACGTACCCAGGGGTGAGAGATGGATGCCGATGTAAACAAGCTAGTTTGCACAGTAAACACCGCTATGCCGAGACGGTGACGTAGCCAGGTTGAGATGTGGGTAGGGGCGGGAGATGCGCAAATGTCGACAAGCTCACGACTAAACGCGCCAAGGTTCTACCGTTCTCCAGGTGAAATGTCAGTCAGTGGAGGAGGTAGAGGGTTGTGCAATCGTCATGGAGAGGACCGTCTATCGATGTAACAAGTCTGCACCTGGTTTGTCCACCTGATGGCTTAGCGTGGGTGTTGGTAGAGAATGGAGACGATGGACGAATTGAGCATCTAGGTTAACAGAATGCTACCACTTCTACTCCAGCTAATAGACAAATTTTACGTTGACGAACTTAAACGAACGCAATCGGAATATTGAGTAGAAAGGATAAGAAATACTAATTTGGAGTTGTATTGCAGTTTTTTTTAAGCCCAAGCCTTTATAAAATAACCTTTAATCGGATAATCCGATATTTAGTGATCTGAAAAGGTTTGTTAACTATTGAACCCAACAAAAACTTGTCCAGACATTCTTCTATAATCATAATGCAAACCCGGTACTGACTTGGATTATAGATTTAGAAATTATGTCACTTCGGTGATTAATTTCTTCTCATGCCTGCCAGAAGTTAGTAGAGACTATTGCTAGGATTTAACATTTCATATAATCCAAAATGATACTTGATGGGATAGCACGTAAGAAACCGCTATTGGAGAGCACTCAACGATCAATACGGCTTATTTGCAATAACTTGTTGAACCCTACCCCCTTTTGACACAATGTTAGCGTTATTTTCGTAATGGAATTTTTATCAAATTTATTGGTGAGGTATGATGAATTATGAAACACAATTTAATGTAAGTACTAATTGTAGGCTCATAATCTAAATAAATTTGTTTGTTTCAATAAGTTACAAGACTCTATGAACAAATCTAATTATAAAGTTATAAATTAATTGTTTCATGTTTCAAGTACGCCTATATTCATAGTTACAAAATTGAATCCCGGAAATAAAACTCTTTTTCTCCTGCAAAGAGGTATATGAATGTTGCCTTTTGCTCCCTACCTGCTTTCATTACTTAAGAGTCAGCAGAGGCTATCGGCCATGTTGGTTTTAATCCCATAAGAACAATGTTATTTGCGAATCCATATTTTTTCGTTATTTATTGACCAAAAGTTGTGTATGAGGTGTCATTTTAAACGTTGTCATATTGCGCATTGGGTTTCCTTTTGATATTCTAAATATATACGCCCAGTTTTGAAAAATAGGTGAAAATAAAAACTTCAAACTGAACATTTTGTATATTTTTTTCTATAAAACTAATTAGGAATTCGCAAAGCAATCCCAACGAAAAACTTCATTCTTGATCAAGTAAATTTCCTCTGCAGACTCTTAATTGAATTTGAAGCCACTGAATAATTATTTAATTGAGAACATGAATTCCATTTGATTGTATCACTTATTTTAGTAAGTAGACTTGGTTATTTTCGAATTAAATTACATGACAACAAGAAAAGAAAATCATTAAAAACTGTAACAATATTTAAAATTTAAATTAATAGTACTTACAATTAATTTGAATTGTTTGTACAATGTATGGTTCCCGTCCAAAGAAAACCTGCAACATTAAAAATAATCTTGCCATCACATGAATACATAAACTCCAGCCACATGTCATGTTCGGTGTACATTCGATATTATAAGATTATTAACCACTAATTATAGTGTTCAGTTTCAACCAATAAAATGGCAGATAATCGACACATCGTTGACCTTGAATTTAATGTAGGGGTCAATCGCCAGGTGGAAACCACTAGATGGCTCGTAAACCAACAAAGCATATCAAACTCAAACCCATGGACAACTATGATAATGAAATGCATGGTTTCATTGTCACTTACTGGGAATTTCATGGGTTTTCAGTTCTCTAATTAAATTTGTGGGAAGTTACTTAACAATGAGTATGAACTTTATAAACGACTGGCTCTTCATCCCACTTAGTCTACGACTCTCCAACAGCCCTTCACGAAGTCTCCTCTGTCCCTAGTCTATACATGACCATCCACTGGCACACATGACCATGACTGGCCCTTCATCCCACTTAGTCTACGACTCTCCAACAGCCCTTCACGAAGTCTCCTCTGTCCCTAGTCTATACATGACCATGACTGGCCCTTCATCCCACTTAGTCTACGACTCTCCAACAGTCCTTCACGAAGTCTCCTCTGTCCCTAGTCTATACATGACCATCTACTGGCCCTCCCATCCACAATAAACACGACCTCCACTGACCCTCCCTACACGAACATCCAGAACATCCACTGGCCCTCCCAACCACTGTCAACACGACCATCTACTGGCCCTCCCACCCACACTAAACACGAACTCCACTGACCCTTCCTACACAAACATCCAGAACATCCACTGGCCCTCCTAACCACTGTCAACACGACCATCTACTGGCCCTCCCATCCACACTAAACACGACCTCCACTGACCCTCCCTACACTAACATCCAGAACATCCACTGGCCCTCCCAACCACTGTCAACACGACCATCTACTGGCCCTCCCATCCACACTAAACACGACCTCCACTGACCCTCCCTACACGAACATCCAGAACATCCACTGGCCCTCCCAACCACTGTCACCACGACCATCTACTGGCCCTCCCATCCACACTAAACACGACCTCCACTGACCCTTCCTACACAAACATCCAGAACATCCACTGGCCCTCCCAACCACTGTCAACACGACCATCTACTGGCCCTCCCACCCACACTAAACACGACCTCCACTGACCCTTCCTACACAAACGTCCAGAACATCCACTGGCCCTCCCAACCACTGTCAACACGACCATCTACTGGCCCTCCCATCCACACTAAACACGACCTCCACTGACCCTCCTACCCACTCTATACACGACCATCCACTAGCCTTCCCACCCACTGTAAACACAACTATTCTCAAGCCCCCCGATCATTGTAAACACGACCATCCTCAGGCCCTCCCACTCATTGTAAACACGACCATCCACTGACCCTCCCACCCACTGTAAATACGACCATCCATTGGCCCTCCCTCCCACTATAAACACGACCATCCTCAGGCCCTTCCACTAACTCTACCCATGACCATCCACTGACCCTCCCGCCTACTCTATATGGCCATCCACTGACTCACCCACCCACTCTAAATATGACCCTCCACTGGCTCCCCCAGCTACTCTAAACATGACCACCCTAGGTCTATCACTCACTGCATATGATGCAGTATTTCTTTTTAACTTGTTACTTAAAAAATCACTATTAAGTCACATTTTACATTCAATCAAACTCTCATATTAATTAAAAAAATTGTTATAAATATTTTAACAAATCATGATTACATGGTACCATTATGGGCCTTTGGTAAAATATTTTTCATATAGTTAAAAAATACTTCAAGCCAGCTTAGGGTGGTTAGGGGTTAATTTATTTGAGGGCAGTAAGTACTGAAATAGGGTGGTTTTACGGGATCAAATTGGGACAGTGAAAAAACTATAATTACGTCTGAACAGAACAGACTATATATAATATGAGTAGTAACAAAGGAGAATTTTGGAGGTAAGCAAATCACACCCTTCTCTATTACCAAACATACAAAAAAATGAACACCAACATCAAAATGAACTATTGGCAGATATATTTATTTATTCTACTGAGACCCAAATGAATACAACAGTCGATAGAATCACGTGGAATAGCAACTTAATCCACGTGAAACAGCTAGGGATGGAAACAATATATCGATATATCGGAAATATGTTTAGAAATATCGATATTTTGGTCAAACCATTACGATTCGGAAAAAAACATTTAAATAGCATCTTAAACTTACAAAACATAGATTGAAATAATAAAGTAACTTTATTTAGTTTTTTTACGTGAGGTTACCAAACTTAAATGTAGTTCATTGTAGACCAGTGGGTGGAAGTTTAGTGTTTATAAGAAGCCTAAAGGCATTTTTCAATGTGAAAAAGAAAAATAACAATATTATTGCATTATTCTTTTGTAACTGATATAATAATTAAAAGTATAGTTATTCTATTTTTTCCATTCAACCCTTTAAGCCACAACTTGTTTCGTGTAGATAAATGTATTTCATTTTTACATTCAGTAGGCTATTCTCAAAAACCTGAGTGTATTTGAGTGGTCATGATACAAGAGTTAATGCATAGCTTTAAACCGATAGTTAATTTACAGTTCGATATTATCAGTAGCCTATATCGATTTTTCTGATATATTGATAGTTCGATACATGAATGAATGAATGAATGTCTTTATTTAAAGGCGGAGTTAGGACTATGAAGTCCTCTCTTCCACTCAACCTTGTGTAAAACTATACAAACAACATAAAATATAATTTCAAACTAAAACTAAAATCAAACAAAACTTAATTTACAAAGCGTAAACTACTAATCAAAGACAATAAAAACTGAAAAATTATAAACATGGAACTAATACAATTTAATAGTTACAATAATCTAACATACTTACATATTAAAATAATCAATTTCATTCACACATACTCATTCGCTCAGGTAATCCGCCATGAAAACAGCGCCCCCACACCCCCATCACCCCCGCGAGGTCCACAAAAACAGGTCCTTCAAGTCAGCCCTAAAACCAACGCTATCATCCATATTTCTCAAGCTGTCAGGAAGGGAATTCCATGAACGACAGACTGAAACCGTAAATGATTTATTGAGAAACATTGAGTTATGATGGGGAATAGACAGCTTAGAAGATCCATATCGAGTGGAATGAGAATTGATCTGGGAAAGAAACTTAAAACGATCAAATATGTACCTAGGTGAACCAGTTTTTAATACAGCGTGCAGGAAAGTAAGAGCGTGATACTGTCGGAGCTCCTTAAGTTTAAGGAGAGATAAATGATTGAAGAAGGGTGAGACATGAGCATCACGCCTTAAATTGAAGATGGAACGAATACAATAATTCTGGGCACGCTGCAATTTATCAGAGAGTTCAACGGTCATGTCATCCATCACAATGTCACAGTAGTTAAAATATGGGAATATCAGAGTCCTAACTAAATAACTTTCATGTCAAGAGGTAAATAAGGAGCAAATCGTTTAAGACTGTGAATTCCAGAAAACACTTTGTTACAAGTCTCAACGATCTGATCCTTCCAACCCAAATTTCTGTTTATCAACAGTCCTAAATTCTTCACTTTATTACAGTAATCAAGATAGTGGTCCATTATCTTCAACTTAGGGGCAGTTGTCAAGTCAATTTTAGGTAGGATATGTTAAAAATATTTTCCATCCATAGAAACAGCAAGTTCACGCAACAAGATCACAAGTATAGCGTAGTAGATAATGAACTGACAGACTGTACGTACACCGAAACTGACAAGAAACCAAACAAACAATTATTGAACAAAATTACTGCATTAATAATAATAATAAAACAACTGGTGTACCTACAAGAAGTGGAGTTATAATAGATGATACATACATACATAATAGCTAACTAATACGTAATAACAGCATAATCAACGAATTGCAATAGTTAAAAAGTTTCATCCATAGAAACAGCAAATTCACGCAACAAGATCACAAGTATGGCGTAGTAGATAATGAACTGACAGACAGTACACCGAAACTAACAAGAAACCTAACAAACAATTATTGAACAAAATTAATGCATTATTAATAATAATACAACAACTGGTGTACCTACAAGAAGTGGAGTTATAATAGATAATACATACATACATAATAGCTAACTAATACATAATAACAGCATAATCAACGAATTGCAATAGTTAAAAAGTTCTCCAACATTGGAATGAGGTGTATTTCAAAGGGACATTTAGTAAAATTGGATTAGTTTTTTTTCTTAACATTATTTATTTATAATATCACTACCTATATTTTAATTTCAATTAAATGTGTTTTTAGGCGAAAGAATATCAAACCAAACCAATACGTGTTTCAGTCTGATCATGAATAATTTGAACTAGTTTATAGGCCTACGACACATTGTAGAGTTCGAGCTTACAAAGTCGAAAGACCGCCTGAGGTTTTAGATCTTTCTAACACATCCAAAAACCACCTCTCTAAATTCCAGCCTCTAGGTTGAGGATAATTGTAGGTATGGGAGCGCGACCAGCGAACCCTGTCATAATTACTCACAGAACACGAGATGAGTTGGAAATTGGGCCTGCAAGTCCGCAGGTCTATGCCCTGAAGAGAGTGACTACCATTTATTACGGTGGGTGCCCAGGGAAATATCAAAGGTGTGGTGGCAATACTCCAAGTTGGTGTGTCAATAGGATGGGTGGGTGGGCTCTGAGCCGTTGTTTCCGTAAGATGGGTGGATAGATCCCAAGGGTTCATGCGGAGGGGGTAGATTTCGTTGATGATAAATTGATATGTCATATATGTTATATGTGTTTACGAGTTATTGAACTGTTCGAACGCTTCATGAAAATTATAAAGTACGAATAATAAATTCATACCTTAGTAGTTTAATAAATATGGCCTATATAAATGCTTCTGCCGTGAACGCTTATTCCATTTTTAGGCAGTTTAATTGATAATAAAAGCTACACAGTCGTAGCTGCTTGAAAAGAAACGTATTTATATATTTTCGTTTGATTTAGCTTTTTTATTATATCATATAAATGAGCTAGGTCAATATAGCATAGTTTTAATAGAACCTTCACTAACCAAAGTATTCTTTCAAATGTTAATTTGGTTTTTTTATCATTTAATATTTGCAGTAACATTTGAAAGGCCGCCATTTTTCAAAATCATACGCTGTTTTAAATGCTTCACTTGTGTCAAATTTTGCTAAATATTTTCTCTCACTTACATTTTCTACACCCTGAAACCAGGGTTAAGTTACTCGAATCAAGTAGTTATAGTCTAAAAACGTGAAAAAAGAAGCACTCCTTACGAGTTGAATTTTAAACAAAATAGTAATTATATTTAAAATTCAAAATGTCCATCCAAGCAAAACTATGATATTATTATATCAAAATAACATTTCTCTCGTCATTTTCCCAGAAAATGATAAGTAAACATGGTTTCACTTAGAAGTAGGTGATCCCAGAAATTTCTCGAGATAATGATTTGGGAAGCAATGTTAAGGTTGAACAAATGACCTTGGGTGAGTAACCAAGACGTCAGTCATCTGATAATCACCTGCCTCATCTCCTAATTGTGGCTCCCAGGTGTACTCGTCTGAGGAAAGCAAGATTGGCCGCTTTCTCTCTAATCCTAACAATGTACTTCGCAATACTCGTTTTTCTCACACTTTTACTCCTCTGATTCTTCGCGCGTTTTCTGTTCAAATATCATTTCCTGGGAAAAAAATGTAATTTGTAAAACAGTACTAATACGGACATTCGAATGAAGAGATACTCTGGCTACATGTGGCTTTCTGAATAAAGAGTTTCATAACACTCACTCACTCACTTCTATCTCAGCAGAAGTTCCCATTCCTTCACTTAGTATTCTGTACAAGTAGATATTGTTATTGGGATTGTTTTTATAAACCTAGCTTTGTTAATGCAACAAAAAAGTAGTTGAAAATGACAGTTCTAGAGATATTCTATAGTCTGTCCAAGCACAAGGCGGCTGATAAATTTAGCGACTCTTTCACGCACGCTGGCAGGCTCAACACAATAATTCATACAATTCACTAAAATTAGTAGAAATTAAAATTGCAAAAATTTGTTAATCCGATTCTCATTGTGGATTCTAATTACAATTCAATTTAAACAAGCCAAAACGTGGTATATTTATGATAAAATAATTAACAATATGATATAGATTTATTTATAAGTAAAATAAAAAATGTCATAAATACTTCATGTTTGGGCTTTTTTAAACGAAATATTATTAAGTACAATTTAATGCAATAAACAAAATTAAAAAAAATATTGTGGTTTCACATTTTGTATTATTGTAGTGTACTATAGTGTCCTAAATCTGTCCTTGTGTGAGAAGGATCTCTAACCACCTCCAGTACTTGGACAGATTATAGTAGGCCATTCTAATGAACCTCTTTTACCTGCCCACAATTTTGAAAAGTTCGATCCAACAAATGTCCTACGTGAAATATAAGAACACTAACGTAATAAAACGTTGATGGGAGATTGAAAACTGGCCATAGCTATGCAGATTTTGGGACGACAGCTCTTTAGCAGTAAACGTTTTATGACAGATTAAAAATTAAGACAAACGCTCCCGATCTCTTAAAAAAATCTGTAGCTCTCAACTTGAAACGCTTCGCCAAAGAAGGTCAAATAAGTCACGCTCCACATTTACCGCTCTTGCTGGTAACTGTCCCACAATAATTAGCATAGTGACTAGGGCCACTATCTTCTTTTAATCCTTCTCCAGCAAAAAGTTGATTAGTTTTGTTTGCCTGTCCAGTGATCCTGGCGGTCAGTCCGAGGACACAGGAAGCGGCAGGATGTGACCGAACAACGGCCCTCCGACACACGTAGCCGCCTCTCGTAGTCACGTCTACCGCTCCACACTTTTACTCACGTGCCATCTTTTAGAGGAAAAACACGTGTGAAATTCGCCTTAGCTGATTGAAATGCGGCGGCGGAACATGTCTTTCTGTCTAAAGCAGTAGCCGCCGAACTGTTGAGACCGTTTGTTGCAACCAACGAATCAAAAATAGGCATTTAACACATTTATAGATAAATAACAGAATATCTATTTCCATATTTGTACTCAATCATGGTGCTTTTACTTTACATGTGTTATAAACAAAAATGGATAAGGATCAACTGAAATAAGAGGGACCGACATTGAAATGTAGATGACCTATGGTTAGGCTTGTCTGAAACCACCTCATAAGGAGTGGAATTATGTTGAGTCGCTTTCACGCGAGTGTGGGAATATGCAGCTACTGGAAATATAAGTGGGCAATAGCAAGTGATCAGTCATGTGATTGCAGAGCTGAAACTTAAACTACGGATCACATAGTTAATGATCGCTCATTTCACTTTTTAATGGGGGATTAGCTTGTCTTTACTCAATCTGTGAAGCATGTGTTGAATGGTTGCGATTGGACTTATATTTAAGCCTAGACACAAGTACTTTGTACTAGATTTCAAATCCTTCGGGGTTTTTCAGCTGATTTTCCATCTTTTACCTTCTTCCCCTTTTGGTGGCTGCCTTTGAAAGTCATAAAGTCATGAAAGATAAATACAGTGCCCATAGGGGACTTTTTATCTTTATAATTCTGAAAACTACTATTCCTTTAATATTTTATTTTAAAAAGAAAAGAGCCGTAATTGCTGCTTATTTCCACTGAGCTGTAAGGTTTATTTTCATGTAAGGTTATTTACCATCTCAGCTGTTGTCTTTCAACAACCATAAAGCACTGGAAAATTGAATTATTTAATAAATATCACTGATTGACTCATTTAGAGATATCCAAAATCTGATTGACTTGTAAATTTGTGGGATTACACATTTTGTATTGTAGATGCACACTAAGAATGTATTTTTCGAAATTCGATTCCTAAGGGAGGGAAACATCCCTGAAAAACCCCTTTTCTCAAATATTCGTAACCATTTCCCCTTTGTAAAATTTCTATAATACTTACAATAGTGTATTTAGTAGGCCTACAGTTTATTTACTAATGTTAATATCTTGAGTAACAAACCAAAGTCGAAGGCGAAGTTTGAGGAGCGTAGTGGGGACTAATTTGGCACTCGAAGCGTGCAGGGGTGTCCTCTAATTATATATACATGCAGCGACTTTGTATGAGCGAAAAACCAGCTTGGAGAAATTTACGATACTAAGGGAAACTGTTTATTGGTACTAGACAATACAATTTACTGCTACAAAAGCTGTAACAGCTGTAGATCTACGCTTATTGTCACAAAAATGCAATTCCTGTCTCCCCGTCTCCCCTAGTATGAAACGACACCTAGGCTATAATGTATTTCCAGTAGAACATTCCGATTGTTAAAACTCTCGAGACAATTGAATATGGTTCGTTGGGATGTTTTGCATCAAAATACAAAATGAACTATTTTGACAGCCTGGAAATGCCTTCCAAAATACAGGGTGTCCCAAAAGTAAAGAGTCAAATTTTGGGAAATGGTTATAAATGTCAAAATAAATAGAAAATCAAGAATAAACTTTTTTCGAAAAACGCTTTCTTTCCAAGATCCTCAATTTTGTTTTTTTCACAAAAGAATTTTTATCTCTGAGTTGGCTTAACCGATCTTTTTAAACTCGCTATGCATGTTAGGATAATATATGCCTATTCTAGAAAAAACGTAAAAGTGATCGAATTAAAAATTGCAAAATGGCGGCTATTTTAAGTTTTTAAACATATATTGTGGGAAAATGGAAAAAAATACAAAAACTTTACTATGAACGCGTTTATAGGCAATTTTACTACAAATCCTTGTAGCCTCTCAACACAAATGTCAATGTGTCTCGGTTACTTTTTGATCGGTTCTATTTTTTTGATACTGACAGATTGGTAATAACATTTCCTAAAATACGTGTTCGTTCCAACATTTGAAATGGCCGCCATTTAGAAGTTTTAAATTTTATCAAATTGAAATTTTTTCTAGAATAGCTTTCTATTATTTTAAGATGCATAGCGAGTTTCAAGAAGATCAGTTAAGTCAATTCGGAGAACAAAATTGTTTTATGAAAAGAAATTTTGGATATCTGATAAACAAAATGTTTTTGGAAAAAATGTGTTCTTGAGTTTCTCTTTATTTTGACCTATATAACCATTTCCCAAAGTTTGGAACTTTACTTTTGAGACACCCTGTAGGCTATAAATTTTCAGTTACATATTTTAAAATTATGTTTATAGTTGTTATATTTTGGGGTTAAGTGCTAGAGGTATAATATTACCTTGAATACGTAAGAAAGACGTGTCTCAATTTATTACAATAAAAAACTACTGTCTACAGTTTATTGTATTTAAGTATATTTCCATCTTCTATTCCAAGTCACTAACTGGAACTAATCCAAGTAATTTCTTTCCATGGTTATTTCCAATGGGTCCATCTCTGCTACTTCAACGTTTAACAGCCATTACGATCTCCTTAAGGAGCTACTCTATAAAAGCAAATTAACCATAAACTGTATATATTACAGTGTCGTCCTTATGGCAGGTCACCCACGGTAACTAGAAAATACGGTGGGTATCAAGACGAGCTGCGTTGAAGGATGTGACGTCACATGGACGAAATCAGCTGATTTGTTTACTCTATTAAATACTGGTAACTAATCTACCAATCACATGGAAGCCCTCAGCTAAACAGTAAGTAGGTTATTTACCATTGATCAGTTGGGATTGTCACTACGGTAATTAGAAAAGTGTTTTTATGTTTAAATGTTGTTTATTGTTCCACCCAGCTGCCATTCCACCCATGTGACGTCATGGGAAATTCGCATGATACTTACCACCTTCTTTTCTATGCTCAATGGATACACCAAATCCTAAACCCAACAATTTTGTTGAAAACGGAATAACACCAGATTATGTACAAGAAAGTTTCACTGTTGTGTCAGCGTACTTTTTCTATAGATTAACACATTTTGGTTGACTAGAAAGAAACTACTGTAAATGACAGATGGCAGTTTCCCAACCCATCAAGCCACTGGGAATTCGACAGCTCTAAGAAGACATAGAATCTTACCGTCAGTGGGCCAAACATACGGTACGGTTTGTGTTTATTATATAATGAGTTAAAATGACCACTGTATGATTATTGAAGATCCAAATTGACTGTTTTCACACTAGGTGACACCAAAAGGGTGCCGAGTCCATGGCTGGATTTAGGTTCTTTGGGGGTGCAAATATACAAGACAGTCTGAGATACAGTAAAATCCCTTTCATCTGTACAGTATAATTACAGCCTAATGTTGTAGGAAATACATCTATCTGCATACGTTAAAATCCGTCCGTGCCATACACGTCACGATGTTGGTGCACGTACAAGTATCATGAGTCATTACAGTTTTGGCCTTTGGTACTATTTAAATAAAGATTACCGTATGTTATGATAGAAGGAAAATAACATGATAGTTAACATTTTGGATAGTTAACATTATGAAACATAACGATAAAAATACAAAACTTCGTCGCACCCCCCTGCACCCCCTACAACCCCCTGCGCCCCCGTAAATTCACCCATGGTGCCGACACCCACACGACAAATCGCTAAGGCATTTCAATTTTTCTGTCACGGCAACGACACGACTCTGGTCGTCGGTGGAGGACTGGCCTCATATTTGCACTGGGCGACACGTACAATGGCTGATTACAGCAGGATATTGTATTTGTTATATTTATTATATCTACGACGTAAGCGGTGCAGTCGGAATAGAAAAGTTTGGATTGACCTAATAATGAAAGATTTGGATGACTTTTATTATATCTTATTTGATAAGCCAACTTTTTTCGTCCAATAAACATGGCTTTGACTCCAACAATTCCACCGTAGTAACAACATCGTACTTACTATCGGTAATTGTCACAGAGCACGGCACCGGTGGAGCGATGCTATCAACGACAAGTCGGCACCGGTGGAGCGATGCTATCAACGACAATTCGGCACCGGCGGAGTGATGCTATCAACGACAAGTCGGCACCGGCGGAGCGATGCTATCAACAAGTCGGCACCGGCGAAGCGATGCTATCAACGACAAGTCGGCACTGGCGGGAGCGATGCTATCAACGACAAGTCGGCAACGGCGGAGCGATGATATCAACGACAAGTCGGTACCTGCAGCGTCACAGCACTGCCGTGTCGGAGTGTGAGTCAGCAGTACCTTAACAGCATTGGATTTAACCCTCACGACACCGGGAAGACACCGTGTCGCCCAGTGAGGAAACAGCCGTTAGTGGATCATACGTTGAAATAATTTGTTTTTTAAGTTTAAAATCGCCAAGAATGATAAAATTTGGTTGTAAAATAATTATAAAAATATTCAAATTTAAAAAAAACAAACTTATGATCTAATAGACCAGCGGTTCTCAACTTGGGGAGGCGTGCCAGAACTTTAAGAGGGGCGTGAATGTTTTATAAATTAAATCAATAATTTATTTTGAGCGTTTGTTTGTAACAAATATGTTTACTCCTTTCTTTTTAGTACTTTACACATATGAGAACTAGATCACAAAAATATATATTGGGTCAAATATATTTCTTCTAGTGGATGTCTATTTATTTCTATGATTATTTGATATAGAACTAAAACAACTACTGTATATATATGCTACAACTACATTTTACGAAATCTGTTGAAAAATACAGTTAAGGTTAGTAATAATCGACTATTTTGTCTGTAGTTAAATTTTTACTTACAAAAAGTGTCAGCCCTCAATTTAATGTCTTGAATATGACTGATATTATTCGCATAACTACCTCTCAAACATTATTTCATGTGGATTTGTATTTAGTCCTTAAATTAATTTATTTTGAAGTAAATAAAACAATCTAGGTTAGGAAAATATTTTTAGTAATTTGTTAAAAATAGAATTATGCTTAGTGAAAATCAAATGTTGTATATACAATTTTCTGAAGTATAATCTAATGACCAGCTCCAGCTAAACGACCTTAACATAAACCATCTTAACGTTAGTTTTGCGATTGTAAATTTGATATGTGAGGGTGACCTCTTATCACAGTTCAAAGGGATGCACAGTGCCATAAAGGTCGAGAACCATTGCACTAGACTAAGTTTTATCTTCGCCTATCAAATGACACTTCGAGAGTTACGATAAAATTAATTCCACGGATGGGGATGGCAAATATTTTCAATTTATTGATATATCGTTAACCAAATATCGATATAACGATAATATTGAAAGAAAAATATTGATATATCGAGTGACCTATATATCGAATTATAGATGGGTAGATGGTTTATCTATTTAAAATTATTCCCTAAATTCATATGTCACACCCAAAAATACATTTATGTTTTGTTGTCATTATTTAGAATAGCCTAATGAATGTAACAATTTAATACAATTATCTACACGAAACAAGTTGTGATCTGTGGAATTTAATGAAAAAAATTCATTGAACAAACAGTTATACCTTTAATTATTATATTAGTTATAAAATAATAATGTAATAACATGTAATTTTTATTTTTTACAATTAAAAAATGCTACTGGGCTTCTTATAAACACTGAAAATTTAACATAATTCACTAAACTACATTTAGTGAGTTAACCTTACAAAAAGTACTAAAAAAGTTACTTTTTTATTTCAATGCATGTTTTGTACGCATAAGAGGCAATTTAAATGTGTTTTTTCGAATCATGATGATTTTGAGAAGAGATAATAACGCCAATGTTTAGTGATATAACATATCGATGATTTATAGCGATTAAATATTAGAAATATCATCAATTAAACTGTCCGACGACTTGTCAGCATTGGTAAATGTTATAATATGGCCGATATTATCGAAAGAAAATATCGATACTAATATATTGATATGTCGAAACATGTTTATCGATATTTCCGATATATCTATATATCGTTGCCATCCCTAGTCACGGACCAGATCCTTAAAATAGACAACCATGTTTTTGCGTTTTTTGTGAGGCGAAACGACCCCCTTAAACAAGCAGTAATCGATATAACTGTTAAGACTGGTTAAGTTGTTTTCAGCACCGTTCTAGATCACATAAACTAAATAGCCATTCTTTATCTCTTGTTTTTGCCTCTGTGTTGTCACTGGCTCCAGAATGATGTGCTCTGCTCCACATCGGCGTTCCAGTGTCTCCCAGCACGACACGACCGTTCTGTCTCTCGCGGGACGAAGCCACGGGAAAACTGCAGATGTCATGGTTTATAATGTGACAAAAAAATGCACAGTTGTGGAAGTAGGCTTATAGAAAGTGGAAACTCGTCAGTCGGTACAGCACATACCGGTGCTGGAGTCGCTCTGGAAGTCGAGGGCTCCCACGGTTTCATCGGGTTCGATACAAGCGGTTCCCGATTTCCGTTTTTTTCTGACGATTTCTAGCGATTAAATATTAGAAATATCATCAATTAAACTATCCGGCGACCTGTCAGCGTTAGTAAATGTTATAATAGCCAGTTTAAACAATTTATACAGTCGGAGTAAAATAACTTTGGTACTGGTGGAACGGCCTCGCACCACTGGTCTGAAATGACAAATCTCTGAGCTTTAATTTACTGTCACTCTTAAAATAAGTAAGCAATAATTTTCAATCTAATTGTATAGTATCCACCATGTTATATTGTTTAAGAAAAAATTATGCTGGAGATTTTGCTTAAACTAATTTGCTTTTTATTGTAACATTTGTGTTTAAGAACACAGTTTTATGAGTGAAATTGAGCGTGAGTCGTCTTTAACCTTTTACTGTAGTGAGAATAATAATAGTAAAATAATTTCTGTTGATGGATGACAGTTTGATTCATTGCAATTCGTTTGGTATAAATCTCATTTATTTATTCAAACAGTTTAACGATAAATAACATTTTTGGAAACCCTTGCAAACTCAGTAAAGACAAACGCTAGACAACATTTCTTTTTTACGTAGTACATAATAGGAATTATTTACTACAGTTACTTGTACTCTCTATAATTTCACATTATTGTCCAATTCATTGCTCAAAAGCTTATATTAATACTTATCATTTTTTTTTCAAAACACTAAAATTACGATATGGAAACTAAACAATTTTTTCTACCCACTTATATTGTAACCTAAAGGCAAACATAATTTTGTAACTGAGAAATGTTAGATTATGGGTTATATGAACCCAGTTTAAATTTTAATGATATATATTGTTTAATCGTTTATTAAATTGTTACATAAATTACAATATCTTTATATACGAGGACGAATCTTAGTTTAATTTATTTTGTAAAACATCACATGGAACAAGTTTAAAACATAAGGCCCCTTTTTTAGTCTAGTGGTTAGCACTATTGACTTCAATGCAAGTGTCACGGATTAAAATTACATTCAGCTTGCTGAATTTGGACCGTTGTGTAACAATAACATTGGAACCTTCAAACTCACAACAAAATTGCACTGATTTTGAAAAAATAATAAATAAATAAAAAAACACACACAATAAGGTACTTTATATGAAGATATCACTAATTAGGGTGATCAATTTCAGTAAACCCCTCTTGGAACAGGTGGCTTCACGAAGGAATTAATTATTTCGTAAATATGAGACCGAACAATAGGACGCACCAACTTTAGATATTTACTAAATTGTTGTTTATCAATAATCAAAATTGTTTGAAGCAAGCAAAGATTGTTATCCAAAAACAAACGAAAGCTTGGTGATTTTTTCGAAATAAATTCTAAATTGATTTTGTATCCGACCTTCAGATGATTTTATCAACTGAATCACGAAACAAATGTTTAGTGATTTTTAACAAGCCCAATAAGAAAATTTAAAGTGATATGAAAAAACGTACTTCTCAGTATTAGTCTAAGTTAGTGCCCACTATGGTGTATATCAAACGCATGTGGTTTTACTATAACATTTAGGCCTACTAATTGTTTTAAAATTAAAAAAATTACGAATAAAATTTTGTTAAAAGAAACAATTTAATAGTGTCGCCCTTACATTGTATAGGAGTAAAGATCTTAATGAAGTTTAAGGAGATGTCAAAGACGACAAATAGGTCATTTACAACACAGAGTATATACCTACCACTCTCGTACGTGCCAGCATGTTGTTCGTCCTCATAAAACAATAACTGGGGTATGTTATATGTTATTGTTGCGTACATTGTTACGGCAATAGCGAAAGGTTCCCAGACAACTTCTTCAGCGATATGAACGCACGGGACAGCATGTCGCAAACGTTATGACAAAATGGTTACAGTTTTTATACTTAAAGTATATTTCTGTTGTTCCCACCCTCTTCGTACTTCCGACCAAGCTACGCGTAATTTCTCTTCGCGTAGTTCACACCCATTTACTACGACCTGCAAACAGCAAAAAAGGACAATATTCTCAAGATCAATGAAAAATCCATACAAATTGTGGAGATCATCTGTTAACACTTTTAATTTTATTCTTAGATTCATTTATTAAAAATTAACAAAGCTAATTAACAAATGCATGAAAAGCAAGGTCACCGTATTGAAAGAGCAATAATAATAATAACTCATAGAATAAACAATAAATAATACAGTAAAACTAGTGCATTAAAGTAATATCTTAGAATCAACATTTTACAAATAATATTTGGAATTGACCCTCATATTTATCCCTGAGTGAATATTAAAATCTCTTTATTTTATATGCATTTCGAAACTATGGCAACAAAAAAACAATTTTAGGGTAAACAGTTATTTCTGTAACTAAACGTGTACTTTATTCATTATTTTTTGGCCTTTGGCATTGGTAGTTAATACAATAATAGTAGATTCACGTACCTTTAACGTCGCAATTCCTTATTATGGTAATGGATTACTATAGTTTCAGCTTTCACGAAGCCACCATAACATATAAAACATTGAAACTTGATTTTATTAAAAATATATTTTATTAAAAAATGCATGTGTCTAAATGTTGAGAAGCTATATTCCATGTCATGGAATAAACATACGTTCTATTGATCTGATGGTGGATTCGTGAAAGATGAAACTATAGTCATCCATTAACCACAATAAGGACTTGCGATGTTAAAGGCACATGAACAAGCTATTATTGTATAGACATAAACGGTTAATTTGTCGAAATTCGCTAAAATTAACTAATTCTATTAATTTCTTATTTATTATACTCGAGCCACTATACAAAAGAGCCTTTCAAGTTGATTATTAAGAAGAATGGTTACAATCCTATGATTCCTTGATTATTAAGAAGAATGGTTACAATCCTATGATTCCTTGATTATTAAGAAGAATGGTTACAATCCTATGATTCCTTGATTATTAAGAAGAATGGTTACAATCCTATGATTCCTTGATTATTAAGAAGAATGGTTACAATCCTATGATTCCTTGATTATTAAGAAGAATGGTTACAATCCTATGATTCCTTGATTCTTCGTAAATAACAGTTATTTAATGCCGAGGATTATAATCTTCCCTGAAAACCTAAGTATTGTCTATGACAACGACCATAAAGTGGCACGGAGCCTTGTCCATCCCGACACCGAGTAGGGGGCGAAGGCCGGACAGGCCATGGGGGCAGGAACCACGGTCTATGGTCGCAGGTGCACACACGCACTCGATAGATAGGGGTTACACCGGCGTGACGCCTGATGGTGATAACAGAACGGGTGCTCAACGGGTCACGGCGGGGCACTTCCCTCTGCCACGACTGGTACAAGTAGGGAACACTGGTTTCTGTACATGCCTTACTTGGTAGTAAGATTGTTTACAGCAGATGGACAAGGCAATGCATTTGCTGTAGACGGGTCACTGTGCTGCTATCTAATGGTCATTGGTTTCAAACGAATGTTTGGTGTATTAGCTCAGTTAATACTCACTTCATCGTGTGCTGCAGATCGACAGAAAGAGGGATGAAGAGAGATAGAAAGAGTGAGACCACTGGCGCTACCTGTGAAAACCGAACATGAACTAATATCACCGAACATTAGTGACGCTATGCTGTAACCCAGTTACTTGGAGAAAATTGTTGTGGAGATTATAGGCGATAGGTTCTATGCTCAGTCCTCTTAATACCTACACGATGACCGCTCAATGGTTGTCATCGACTTGTACAATACTAGAGAGGTCTGGGGTGTCCATGTCGGGTGGCATTTTGGGTCCGGATGTAGTGTAAAGCTTGTGAAATAACTGAAAATTAGACCAATAAGTGGTTTGGATTCCACATTAATCCATAGGTTCCTTAGTTGCCCTGGCTGTTGGGCTATTAATAAAATGGTCCTTTCTGAGCTAAGTCGAATTCAGTTGGTAACAATGACTACTCGTTCATCTACACTCATCACATTCATTCACCCCTCGTAGTCGTCTCTACCTATACTATTGGTGTCTTAGTAATGAACAATGCATATACTAATAATAAAGAGAAAACCCGGCTTCACGAAACTTATATGAGCGAAAATTTTCTTTAGTCAACGGTTATACTGTGTAGTCGAAATCTCAAAGAAGAACAATATAATTTTATTTAACTCCAATTGAAAACTTATATTGTTATGTACATATAGTTTCATATTTACGAAGATCTTGAGGAAATTATACGTCTAAATATTTCATCATGGCTCGAAAAGAGAACATGTTAAAGTTACACAGTCTTTATTTCGGTGCTTCATTTTTTAACTCTATGGTCAAAAATCAGTGTGATTTAATTAGCATATTAAATGTGGTCAGAAATAACAAATAGTGAAACATCACAAAATACAAGTTTAATATAAGTAGCGTATACTAAAAAGTATATATGTTATGGTGATTGAAGTTGTTTCGAGCCTCTCTGGTCTGAGGATGGTAAACGTTGTTCATCAAAATCACTATTTGTTATAAAAAAATTATATTATTATATCATATTACACTTTTGTTATGTGACATTTCGGATTTTTTTATATTAATTACTTACAATTGGTAGCTACATGGGAGCCGTTAGTTGTGTATCATATTCACGAGCGTACAGAAGTGTATTATCAAGGACGTATCTCAAATACACACCTAACATAAAGCAGAAGAAGTTCAAAAAGTTCAACACAGATAAATGTATGCATTGCTGGCAGCAAGATACGTTACTTTCACAGAGGGCAATAACATTGCGTCATGAGAAGAGCTGAGTCGTGCGATAGCCTCATGTCAACAGTGCACCAGGAAATGTTTACTTGGCATTAACATGTTTACACAAAATAATTTGATTAGTCGATTATGTAGCTACTGTCGGCGCAGAAATTATGTGCACTCGAGTTTGAAGGTTGTGTACTAAGACAATAAGAGGCCAACGAAAAATCCAATCACACCATTGTTTTCCTTATTAATAGTATGTTATGACATGTGCATTTTAAAATTTTACTGTAAGTTTTAATCATTGTTATCCTAGTTGGAACAAAAAGTACCGGAATGTTAACAAATTTTCACTGTACATCTAATTTACACCGTTATTATACAAAAACCCGTGATTGAATCGCATTTATATTTTAATACCTGGTTAATAGAAATGTTTTCTATAATTTTTATACATTATAGGATTTTAACTTTTCGAGAAAAAAAGTTATTATTAATTTCCTGAAACATTGTTGTCTTGGATTTTAGAGGTTGTAAAATACCTAAAAGCCATCAGCTTTAATAATACCCACCAGCGATAATATTATTTGGTCTTGTTGTAATCCTTATTACATATATAGTTACGATACATTTCTTTCATATGTGTAATTAAATGCAGAGATTTTATATTGATTTAAATCAATTTAAATTTATTAATTTAAAGTTATTTTCATTTTATTTAAATCGATTTAAAACCACTGCATGTACTAACACGACATATGAAAGTAATGTATCGTAACTATACATGTCATAAGGACTACAACAAGACCGAGTAATTAATTTTACAACCTCTAAAAACCTAGTTACTAGCCTTAGTGCTAGTTACTTAGTTACTATATAGCTAGACCTAGTTACCTAATTAACTATGTAGCTAGCCTGGTTACTTAGTTAACTTTACATCTAGCCCGAGTTACTTAGTTAATTACGTAGTTAGTCCTAATTATTTAGTTAACTATGTAGCTAGTCCTAGACACCAAATTAACTATTTAGCTAGCCTGGTTTCTTAGTTAACTTTACATCTAGCCCTAGTTAACTACGTAGTTAGTCCTAGTTACTCAGTTAACTATGTTGCTAGTCCTAATTACTTAGTTAACTGTGTAGCTAGTCCTAGTTACTTAGTTAACTGTGTAGCTAGTCCTAGTTACTTAGTTAACTACGTAGTTAGTCCTAATTACTTAGTTAACTGTGTTGCTAGTCCTAATTACTTAGTTAACTGTGTAGCTAGTCCTAGTTACTTAGTTAACTGTGTAGCTAGTCCTAGTTACTTAGTTAACTACGTAGTTAGTCCTAATTACTTAGTTAACTGTGTTGCTAGTCCTAGTTACTTAGTTAACTATGTAGCTAGTCCTAGTTACTTAGTTAACTACGTAGTTAGTCCTAATTACTTAGTTAACTGTGTAGCTAGTCCTAGTTACTTAGTTAACTGTGTAGTTAGTCCTAGTTACTTAGTTAACTATGTAGCTAGTCCTAGTTACTTAGTTAACTACGTAGTTAGTCCTAATTACTTAGTTAACTGTGTTGCTAGTCCTAATTACTTAGTTAACTGTGTAGCTAGTCCTAATTACTTAGTTAACTGTGTAGCTAGTCCTAGTTACTTAGTTAACTATGTAGCTAGTCCTAGTTACTTAGTTAACTACGTAGTTAGTCCTAGTTACTTAGTTAACTATGTAGCTAGTCCTAGTTACTCAGTTAACTATGTTGCTAGTCCTAATTACTTAGTTAACTGTGTAGCTAGTCCTAGTTACTTAGTTAACTACGTAGTTAGTCCTAGTTACTTAGTTAACTACGTAGTTAGTCCTAGTTACTTAGTTAACTATGTAGCTAGTCCTAGTTACTCAGTTAACTATGTTGCTAGTCCTAATTACTTAGTTAACTGTGTAGCTAGTCCTAGTTACTTAGTTAACTACGTAGCTAGTCCTAGTTACTTAGTTAACTATGTAGCTAGTCCTAGTTACTCAGTTAACTATGTTGCTAGTCCTAATTACTTAGTTAACTGTGTAGCTAGTCCTAGTTACTTAGTTAACTACGTAGTTAGTCCTAGTTACTTAGTTAACTATGTAGCTAGTCCTAGTTACTCAGTTAACTATGTTGCTAGTCCTAATTACTTAGTTAACTGTGTAGCTAGTCCTAGTTACTTAGTTAACTACGTAGTTAGTCCTAGTTACTTAGTTAACTACGTAGTTAGTCCTAGTTACTTAGTTAACTACGTAGTTAGTCCTAGTTACTTAGTTAACTATGTAGCTAGTCCTAGTTACTCAGTTAACTATGTTGCTAGTCCTAATTACTTAGTTAACTGTGTAGCTAGTCCTAGTTACTTAGTTAACTACGTAGCTAGTCCTAGTTACTTAGTTAACTACGTAGTTAGTCCTAGTTACTTAGTTAACTATGTAGCTAGTCCTAGTTACTCAGTTAACTATGTTGCTAGTCCTAATTACTTAGTTAACTGTGTAGCTAGTCCTAGTTACTTAGTTAACTGTGTAGCTAGTCCTAGTTACTTAGTTAACTACGTAGTTAGTCCTAGTTACTTAGTTAACTGTGTAGATAGTCCTAGTTACTTAGTTAACTGTGTAGCTAGTCCTAGTTACTTAGTTAACTGTGTAGCTAGTCCTAGTTACTTAGTTAACTACGTAGTTAGTCCTAGTTACTTAGTTAACTGTGTAGCTAGTCCTAGTTACTTAGTTAACTGTGTAGCTAGTCCTAGTTACTTAGTTAACTACGTAGTTAGTCCTAGTTACTTAGTTAACTATGTAGCTAGTCCTAGTTACTTAGTTAACTATGTTGCTAGTCCTAATTACTTAGTTAACTATGTAGCTAGTCCTAATTACTTAGTTAACTGTGTAGCTAGTCCTAGTTACTTAGTTAACTACGTAGTTAGTCCTAGTTACTTAGTTAACTATGTAGCTAGTCCAAGACACCTAATTAACTATATAGCTAGCCTGGATACTTAGTTAACTATGGAGATAGTCCTAGACACCTAATTAAAATATAGTTAGCCTGGTTATTTAACTGCGTAGTTATTTCTAGTTACTTAGTAGCTATTCCTAGTTACCTAATTAACTATGTAGCTAATCACTTAAGATCTTATCCTGGTTACTTACTTAACTTTGAAGCTAGTCCTAATTACTTATTTAACTGCGTAGTTAGTCCTAATTACTTTAGTTAACTATGTAGCTAGTCCTAATTACTTAGTTAACTATGTAGCTAGTCGTAGTTACTTAGTTAACTGACGGGCCAATTCACGGAGGAATAACTTTCACTGCAGCACATGTTAAGACGGGGTAGATACATTTTAGGGTGGTCGTTTCCCAAACTGCCAAGCCACTGCTGGGAAGTCAACAGCCCTTTAGAAGACATACGATCTACTACCAGTGGGTTAAAACATGCGTAATCAACTGAAAACATTATAAAAATACTAAAACTTTAACAAATCTAATAACTATGTTCCACTAGAACCGTTCTTCCCCTATCAAATGACACTTCAAGTGTTGCGATATGATCATTGTTACGGACTGATCGTAGCAATATAAACCTTGTTTTTTCGTTTTTCGTAGAGGGACACCTGCAGAGTTACCTCTTCTAAATCGTATTAATTTTTCAAACGTTTTTATTAAAATAGAAAACTATGTAGCAGTTTCCGAGGTTGAGACTGCAGAGTCCTATCTTATAATTAAAAAAAAGTAACATACTTATTATATAAATATCAAAATAAAATATATTTTGAAAATAGATACCTGATTATTATGTAGTTATACTGTAATGACTTTATAATGTACTCATTCTCCCCTTACACTAGCTGAACAAGTTCCCCGCTTGGATAAAGAGTATTTGGTAATGGGTAGAGTAAGTTTAGCATAGGGATCAATGAGTCTCTTTTCATAAAAAGAGTATGTATGAGCCAGCCCAGAATCTATATTGAGTCTTATGTAGTTTGTGGTCGGTGGTAGAGTGTCCAAAAGTTGGGATTCAGTCCTTCTTCAATTATACTCTCTTTAATGAATCCCGCAAATTGATATGCCGGCGCTTGAATGAAGGTCTGGCGTGCGGTGTTGCCTAGAGCACGCTGCATCGGACAATGTACAACAATATGTAAAGAATAAAAGACAAAAATGTGTAAGACAATATAAATAAATCCGTGGTGATAAAATGTTCACTAGCGCAAAACTCACATATTGTAAAAGTAGGTTATCAGAAGTGTGCAGATAAATAACTGAATCAGGACAATCATGCAAGGCGTTGCTATGGTTACAACTGGCTAATATCTTCATGGCATTGGTCGTATAGTTTCGAACCTCCTTGTAGTTCCAGCACTTGCTGTAGTGCTCTGAAGTCAGGTCGGGAGATTCAATAGGACTTAAGCAATGTTAATGCTGTTGAGGAAGGCTCGTTGTGGTCGATCACAGCGTGTTCCTGACATGTTCACTGCGTACTAGAGCTCAGACACTGATGTAAGAACATCAGGCACAGTGACCTGGCGTGGACAGGACCTCTGACGGAGTGACACTCTATCCCCCGGGGCAGACAACAAAGCTGTCCTGTTAGACCAATCTGCGATCTAAGTACACCATGTTCCGGTCCGGAGATTCTGCTAACTCACGGATAGATGGCCAACACTTTTTGTTATTAGAAATTGTTCTCGAAGTGATGTTTCTGGTAGCCTCGCTCGGACATTGCATCCACGATTTCTGTAGTGCTGCAAGGGTAAAGTTGCATTCTTTTATTTTCCATTGCTAATATTTACAGTACATCATTTATATAACAGGATCGAAAAGCTTTCAAACTCTATAAAGAAAATAAGTGTGAATTCTATGCACAAATCTTTACGAAGGAGGATAACGTATGTACAAAACGAATCTTGGATTTACGTTAACAACACAAAAATAAAAGGCAATTGGTTCAAGAAGACTTGCATGAATTAAATACTAGTGACGGAACTATGAGAGGGATATATAATCTTAGAAAGAGCTAAATGACCAACATTGGAGGTTCCAAAATATCTGAAGTCAAGACTGGAAACGAATTTCTGAAGAGAGAAAGAAGGCTACATCTAAAAGAATGAAAGAATATTGGGGAAAACGAAAAGAGGCAAATATGTAATCTACAAAAAAGAATAATATAAATCAACTGAAAAGATAAAATATAAAACAATTAATTGAATGCACCCCAAAAAGTAAGACCAATTAAAAAAAAGAGAAACAAAACACCATTTCAAAGCACATAACCATATGAAAAGATTTTAAAAAGTTTTTGTACTGATTTCAACAAATTCCTGAATAGTAAACCTTTGAAAGTGAAAAGATAGTTAACAACATAACTCCAGTTGGGATGTTTGAAATTAATCTATTAATTTTGAAGTTTCAAAGTTCTCGATACCTACATTACAAGAGTCTCGTGACATCAATCTAGTATTTTGTACTTACATCAGTTTTGTACAGTATTATGTTTTCGTGTTTGTGGACGATTTAGAAAAATAATAATGGACTATCCCAAATTTCCTAGTGTTGATTTCAGGTAGCACAACTTAAAGGCTGCATGAATTCACCGTAACGATGGTGAGACTGTCGTAAACCCAGAGATTGTGAGTTTATTTTATTGCTTGAATTGGCTATTTTTTGTTGTAAAACGTCGGGAATAAGTCGGTTAAGCCGTGGACAATTCTAGCATTTCTTCTTCTTCTCCTCAAGGATTTCTCACGTATATATAGTTCAATTATTCTAAAAATATTGAGAGTTAACTTTACAAAGTACATGAGAAGTTCAAATTAATCGTAGAATCTACGAACATGGTGCGGTTTTTTCG
Organism: Stictocephala bisonia; assembly: GCA_035578905.1. Taxonomy (NCBI): domain Eukaryota; kingdom Metazoa; phylum Arthropoda; class Insecta; order Hemiptera; family Membracidae; genus Stictocephala; species Stictocephala bisonia. Next base: position 88,003 of record JAQJVL010001143.1, read on the forward strand.
TTTATGAATATTTGTCCTATTATTTTTCAGCTATCTAAATGAGTTGTATTAGGCTGAAAAATGTTGAAATATACGATTTTCCAGACTCTTGGACCAGAGCATAGCAAACCAAGCTCACAAAGATGGGGTACCGTGACGGAAGTAATATTGCCAGCGGCGCGGAACTTCAGGAAGAGTATCAGCACCATTGAAGTACCAAACAGCGTCCTTCTGGCATGACGAGAACTCCGAGAATAATACAGTTTATCTATTTTGATCGGTTATAATTTGTAGCGTCAACCACCTTTTTTTTTTATTTATTAAAAAAAATAATTTTACTTTCCAGATACAAATAAACTATCACGTAAACTTGGTTATTAATGTAGCAATTAAGCCGCGGTGATAGAACCTATCGCCTACAATCTCCAAAAAACATTATCGTGCAACTGGGTTACAGGATAAAAAACATTAGCTCTGGGTTACAGAATTGCGCCACTAGTGCCGACAGTGGACTCAATTTAATTGTTGGACGTCATTTTTGTAGAGAAGCTTTTTGTTGAACGGGCTGCTAAAGAATACACAGTGACATAATCTATAATTCCATTTTTTATTTTTTTTTCTTATAGTATTTTTTTTATAAACTAGATCATGGGTGTGGATGACAACTAACATATATGAAATGACACGTATCAACAGGTAGTTTAACTCCCACGAAATATGAAGCCCTTGGGGTTTCACTTGATAGGAAAGATAGTTGCTCGATAGTTGGTCTCACCCTTCCAGTCGGTGCAACTCGATCTGAGGACAACCCAACTGTGTAACAGTCGTCTCGGATTACAACTCTCCCGGCCAGACTGTAATCGCGTGGAAGTGTTTACCGGAGTATCGGGTTCGGAGAATCACGGTGACTTGCGGTCACTGTTGCGAGGTTTGAACTCTCCTCCACGGTCTCCGGAGGTGTCACTGTAAATTGAGATGTTTGTGGACCAGAGTTGCTCTACGTACTGCACTGGCTATTGGGCTAGATTGGGGACAAAACTATAACTGCTACGGGGCACCACAAGGTTCGATTTTGGGACCACTGCTTTTTGAGTCTTAATTAATGGTCTTATCTTAGTTAAGTCAAACTCAGTTACCAACAAGACTAAACAGGTCATCCATACTTAACCTAAACTCAAGTAATCATTCATATTTGCCTTAAAATACACTCAAGCTGTGTCGGTCTCACATCTGAATAATAATATAGGCTACTTTACGTATTTGGAACGATTTGTTGTTATCAATTCAATTACAGGTAATGTTTAATTTACATTATTAAAACCATGTTGTTAAAGTATCGATGTGCAAAATGACATTTTTAAGACCTTAACATTTAATTTAATTTTTGAAGACTAAATCAAAATCTACTAGTGGGAAAACTATGTATAACCGAGTTTGAAGGTTGTTTTCTAAGAAACTAAGTGGCTTATGGGAAAATCAATCCCTCCATTTTCCTCATTTACAATTGTTCGTTATGAAATGTGTATTTTAAAATTTTATTACAAGTTTTGATAACTCTTATCATAGTTGGAACAAAAGTACCGGAATTTTTACTAGTTTTCACTTTGCATCTACTTTACAATCGCATTAATAAATTTAGTATGAGGTTGACAGGAACGTTTTATATAAATTTTATAAAATTAAGAAGTTTGAGTGTTCAAGAAAAAAATTTCTGATCAATTTCCTGAAACGACGTTTTCTTGGATTCTAAATGTTGTAATATTAATTGCTCGGTCACGTTACCCTTCTTATGAAATATATATTACGATGCGTAAGTAAATGCACTGATTTTAAATTAGTTTAAATCAATTTAAATTGGTGAATTTAAGTTTATTAAAATCAATTTTAAATAAATAAATTTACTCACGCATATAAAAGTAATGTATTCTAACTACACATTTCATATACTTACAACGTGACGAAGTAATTAATTGGAGGATCTCTAGAACCCAAGAAAACGTAATTTCAAGAAATTTATAAGAAGGAAATTGATAAAGAAATTGATAAAGAAATTGACAAAGAATAAAACTATTGCCCAACAGGTGCTCTCCACACTTTTGTAGTAGTGCCCAGGCCGATAACAACCAAACAATCTTAATACCAGGCAATGTTGTTATTAAGGATGTTTGGTCAAAAAAATTAGATTTTTTTTCGATTTCAATGACTTTATATGAGCTACTATACACCTCCCAGGTTAAGTGCTAGAGAGGGCTTCTTAGCGCTAACTTCACCTGTTAAAATAAGACGAAATTTAACTTTTTTTACCATAGAGCCCGCAATATCATTCGCAGCAATTTAGACTGAAAGTGTTGTATTGACTGTGATAAGCATTACTAAGTTATATGAGAAAGGTTGTTTCCTACAGTAGCAAATACAAAATTTGTAATTATGACTTGCCTAAGGATTAAAGAAACAAAATGTACTCAAATATAGTATTGAGTCTTTAATTAGGTAGTTATAATTATTAAAAACAATTAATTTTACTATAAACGTATAAAAGAGCTGGAAAGTAATTGTCATAAACAATAATTAGGAAATAATAATAATTTCATAATTTTTATGAAATTTCACGGGATTGAAGAGGATTAAATTTAATTATTACTCATTACCTCCTTTAATGGAAAATATACATTATGCTAATGTTTTAGAACAAGTTCCCACGAACAAGCCGTCCATAATTAGAGACCTGTGTTTGAATAATGACCTTTCATAGAGGATTGAACATTGAAATTTGCTGTAGTAGAATCTTGTACATAATAAAAATTCACAATATTTAAAATTGTATCGAGTTAATGTGACACCCCGAACAATTCGATCAATATACAAAGGATGTTTAAGGCTAATTTCTAAACGAAGTACTTTCCTCACAAGGGGCCTGTAATGGTACGTCGTTTTCAACTCATTGTGATGATACTTGTAATTAAGCTCAAGGTGGCCATGAGTGGTAGCCATCCATCGTCTGTTTGTTAGACCAGTCTCTACAAAACATACTGAGGGTTGAGCATCGATCAGCTGTTAGAGAAGAAGTCTACTACATAACATGCTGAGTGCTCAAGATCGATCAGCTGTTAGACCACTCTACTACACAAGACTCTGAGTGCTGAGGAGCGATCAGCTGTAAACCAGTCTACCACATAACACGCTGAGTGCTGGGTATTAGGGGTGTGCTAAATAAGCATAAACAGCTTAGAAGCAGCAGCTTAATAAAGTAAGCAGCTCAGCTAGTAAACAGTTGAGTGAGAATACCTGCTTTTCGGCAGCAGTTATCCTCGTCCTACAGTTACAGAAAACAGGTTGGTCAACAGCATAAACAGTAAGCGATTTTCTTTATTAGTTGCTGTCTGCAGCTCTCTTGCACTGTTGTGATGATGCAAATGTGAACTAGAGATGTGCTAAATAAGCTGAAGCAGCTGTTAGACAAATCTACCATACAAAATGCTGAAAGCTGAGCATCGATCAGCTGTTTGTTGCACCAGTCTACTGTACAACTCGCTGAGTTCAGAGAATCAATCAACTTTTAGTGTGGCCAACTTCACAGCACGCGAATGTCTGATGGACGAGACCGTGCATGTTCTTCCTTCCTCGTGGCGTGCTGGCAAGACCCAGTTCGGAGCCTGAAAAACGTTCCTCTTTCGAAGGGCTTGTAATTACTGTAATGATGACAAGTCACGCCTACAGCCACTGAGCTGCCTGGAGCAACTCCCGAACTGCGCATCTTTCTGTCAATAGCTTCCTCGTTCAAACGATGTTTGGATATTTATTTACGACTATGTTTCTTTAGTGCAGAAATTACCAGTGGAATTTCGTTCAAAATGTCTTTACGTTTTTAAATTGTACAACCCTAAAACAACCAAACAGATTTAATTTTATCATTTAATAATGAATTTTCTATTTTCAAAGCAATTATCTTGATATATAGAATTTTTCAAAATTGGATTTCCTAATGTGAAACACAATCTAATCAATATAATGACACTTACCTACAATATCGGAAGTAATACCATCCTAATGAACCAAAATATATTATTTTTCAAAATGTATCCACAACTTTTAGTGCAATCGAAAGTCAACAGAAGGGAAAAACAGTTAAACGTTATATAATGTTTAATTTAAAGATATTTAGACTGACAAGTCAACTGCTAAGTTATTACTGTATAAAATTAACTATAAACAAGTTTATGGCATGGATAGTAAGTTAAATATACGTATGTTGTATCATAAGACGATGGTAAGTTACAGAAGTAGATACAATCGGTAACTGACTAATTTATGGTATGATAGGCATCTCATAATCTAAAGGTTCTCAGTAGATTGTCAACAGTAGGTTCTAAAGTAAGCTATGGACAGTAGATTGTTATGACATAGAAGGTGTGTTAACTTGTAAATAAGCTATCGATAATAAGTTGTTATGATATCATAAATATGTTTTATTGGAAGTAAGTTATCGACAGTAGCTTTTAGTGACACAGTAAACGTGTAACCTTGTAAGTAAGCTATGGCCAGTATATTGTAGTGATATTGAGGGTGTGTTAACTTGTAAGTAAGCTATCGACAATAGATTGATATAATATCAAAGATGTGTTAACCTGTAAGTAAGCTATGGACAGTAGATTGTTGTGTTATTGAAGGTGTGTGAACTTGTACGTAAGCTATCGACAGTAGATTGTTGTGATATCGAAGGTGTGTGAACTTGTACGTAAGCTATCGACAGTAGATTGTTGTGTTATTGAAGGTGTGTGAACTTGTACGGAAGCTATCGACAGTAGATTGTTGTGTTATTGAAGGTGTGTGAACTTGTACGGAAGCTATCGACAGTAGATTGTTGTGTTATTGAAGGTGTGTGAACTTGTACGGAAGCTATCGACAGTAGATTGTTGTGATATCGAAGGTGTGTGAACTTGTACGTAAGCTATCAACAGTAGATTGTTGTGATATAGAATGTGTGTTAACTTGTACGTAAGCTATCGATTGTAGATTGTTATGATATCGAAGGTGTGTGAACTTGTACGGAAGCTATCAACAGTAGATTGTTGTGTTATTGAAGGTGTGTGAACTTGTACGGAAGCTATCGACAGTAGATTGTTGTGATATCGAAGGTGTGTGAACTTGTACGGAAGCTATCGACAGTAGATTGTTGTGTTATTGAAGGTGTGTGAACTTGTACGGAAGCTATCAACAGTAGATTGTTGTGATATAGAAGGTGTGTTAACTTGTACGTAAGCTATCGATTGTAGATTGTTATGACATCGTAAACGTCTAAGTAAGCCACTTGTTGGGAAATGTGCCGAGATAGATGTGGAACGCACGTCGCGGGCCACTGCCCCTCCGCCCATCCCGCACGTCCATACATAGAGAGAGCGAAGCATACTAATTCACTTCTAATTAGTTCATAAATAATAAATAGGTGAACTCCTGTTCTATTGTACGTTTTTAATCCAGGGCTAAAACGTGGTTAAAATAAGGACATTTGTGTAAAGAATAACATTACTTGCTTATACTGATGTTGAATTAATAGTTTCAGTTAACATTTTTAGAGATAGGCAACAACATTTTAAAGATGAAAAACACTGCCCAAAGAGAGTACAATTCATTTTTTATTTTTATATGTTGTTTAATATCTACAGATTTATAGTTATAGGCCTAATAGATTTTACAATTAAGTGCGATATATGAATATTAAACAGTTATTAAACTAATAGTTTTATTTTATCAGCATTAGCTCATTTTATTTATATAAATAATGCATTGAGAATATTTCGTGTGAAATTATAAATTACTACTAACACATGTCTATAGGCCTAGTAATGCACATATCTAATGTGGATCCTAATGAAGAGTTCCCCCATAAATGTATCCAGAGTCATTTATATATCTAATGTGGTTCCTAATGAAGAGTTCCCCCCTAAATGTATCCAGAGTCATTTATATATCTAATGTGGTTCCTAATGAAGAGTTCCCCCCTAAATGTATCCAGAGTCATTTATATATCTAATGTGGTTCCTAATGAAGAGTTCCCCCCTAAATGTATCCAGAGTCATTTATATATCTAATGTGGTTCCTAATGAAGAGTTCCCCCATAAATGTATCCATAGTCATTCATATATCTAATGTGGTTCCTAATGAAGAGTTCCCCCTAAATGTATCCAGAGTCATCTATATATCTAATGTGGTTCCTAATGAAGAGTTCCCCCCTAAATGTATCCAGAGTCATTTATATATCTAATGTGGTTCCTAATGAAGAGTTCCCCCCTAAATGTATCCAGAGTCATTTATATATCTAATGTGATTCCTAATGAAGAGTTCCCCCATAAATGTATCCATAGTCATTCATATATCTAATGTGGTTCCTAATGAAGAGTTCCCCCCTAAATGTATCCAGAGTCATTTATATATCTAATGTGGTTCCTAATCAAGATTTCCCCCATAAATGTATCCATAGTCAATCATATATCTAATGTGCTTCTTAATGAAGAATTCCCCCATAAATGTATCCATAGTTATTCATATATCTAATGTGGTTCCTAATGAAGAGTTCCCCCATAAATGTATTCATAGTCATTCATATATTTACTGTGGTTCCTAATGAAGAATTCCTACATAAATGTATCCAGAGTCATTTATATATCTAATGTGGTTCCTAATGAAGAATTCCTAAATAAATGTATTCATAGTCATTCATATATTTACTGTGGTTCCTAATGAAGAATTTCTACATAAATGTATCCATAGTCATTCATATATCTAATGTGGTTACTAATTAAGAATTCCCCCATAAATGTATTCATAGTCATTCATATATCTAATGTGGTTCCTAATGAAAAATTCCCCCATAAATGTATCCATAATCATTCTTATATCTAATGTCGTTCCTAAAAATGAATATCTTTATCATATCGGCCTATCCAAAATATTCATATCTCGAAGGGTTCCAATTAACTCCCCCCCCCAAATATATCCACTAAAATTCATATATGTTAAATTACATAAAGAGTACATAATTGGTACATAAATATCTACAAAAAAAAAAAACCTTTTCAAATATTGTATTTAGATGAAAATGTTGTACTACTTTATATAAATACTGTAGTAGAGATAAAGTTCAAAATAAGTTGCGTATGAACTCATAAAAGATGGACACCAAACTGGTTTTGAGGTAAACTCCTAATTAATTACTTGAATCAACTATTTTTTTAAATGCTAAACTATTCCAGCAATAAGTAAATGTATGTCTCGCTAATGTATGTTAATTTTGAAAATAAGCATATACGTTAAATAAGAATATGTTAGGTTAATTTAGGTTAAGTTATGTAAGGTTATGTAAGCTTAAGGTAGATTATGTAAGGTTATGTTGGGTTAGGTTAGGTTATTTAAGGTTAGATTAAGTTGAGTTAGGTTATGTTGGGTCAGGTTAAGTAAGGTTATTTAAGCTTAAGTTAGGTTATGTCAGGCTAAGTTGGGTTACTTAAGGATTGATACATTTGTTCAATATATACTGCTGGTTTGAACGACGGCCGAAGATCAGACTGTACGGTACTTGTTTTTCATTGCTTGACATATTATGTACATATATGTATATGAATATGGCACACTCACTTGCAAATATCTGATTTTTATAGACAATTATTTAAAACTTGTGGTCCTTTTGTAAGGAAGATCCATTCAACCCTTATCTGGTCTGAATCCTCTGCTATTTATACTGGTTGTCAACCCGCGGTATAAACTTAAACTAGTAACCAGACTACACATACCAAACCTTTTACCATGTACATCATATACAACCTTCTTCTAGAAGTGGTTTATGTAATGCCTTTCACACACGTAGGCCAGGACGTTCCACATCGTGGGCGGAGCAGTTCGAGAAAGTGTCAGTTTTTTTTCTACTAAATGTGACCAATGTACACAGAATCGTCGATTGGTACGGATTCATCGCCATTTCCCGGTCGTTCTCCTGCCGTGATTGCCGTGTCATTGGTCAATGTCACTGTCACTTTCTATACACAGACATCTGTTAAGTACTGACAGCTTTCTCAGTAGAATAGGGCGTGTTGGTATTTAGTATGATGAAGAGAAAACAAATATTCGATTGTGGATACATCGGACTGAACTGTACAGTGTACTGACAGCTTTCCCAATAAAATGGAGCGTGTTGGTATTTAGTATGATAAAAGGAAAACATGCGCATAAACAAGAAGAACAACGGAGACAACTACTAAAATATATAGTTTAGAAAGAAATAAAACCAATAACAGACTAAACGACGAAAAACGGAATATTATACTTTGGGTATGCTGTAAGGTTGGGTTGCCAGAAGATATAATAACACAAGATAGAAAAATAACATATTTAGCTAATTGGTTAAAATAATTAAAATTGGATACTATGCAACAATTGAAAAAAAAGATCTCACGATAGAAACATAAAAGAAAAACATACATTCAAGATTGAACATAAGACACGGCATAATATTTGTGCATTTTGTACTTACATTGTAGTATATTTGTGCATTTTGTACTTAAACTGTAATATATCTGTGTTGTGTGACGTTAATTTTTATTGTGTTACTTTATGTGCACACGTATTTTAAAACTAATTGATCAATTTTGCCATCTCGTTAATAAGTTATGAAAGACAATCTCCCGAAATTGATAAAACTGTTCAATTAATAGTTATTAAATACATATCATTATACAGCCATAAATTGGAGGAAAATAAAACCACCTCACAGTTCCTTCTATCTAAAAAGGACGAGCCTATCACGGTTCATATATTATCATTAATTTTGGTTAAAGGTGTTTGAGGTTAAGTGCAGATTTCATTGCAATCTAACAGTTATCAGAACACATAATTTCACAGCTCCATCTGCCTGCTACCTTTTAAGGGGTTGTAATTGACTAAGGATGCCATTATATTGTTGTAGAGACAGTGAAAGTATTTACAAAAACTGAATGGAAATGGCTCTGTCCTTGTCCAGAGAGTAGCCTGTGCGTACATAGATATCTGTATACTCTGTGCCTTGTCCAAGTAGTTGTAATCTGCACATCCGAGACGGCGGAAACGGAAACAGTCGAGTATTACTACTTCAAGGCTAAATAGACATTTAGTTGGTTATTGCCTAACTTTCGTCAAACCACTTGCTATAGTTTTGTAAATGTCACTACTCAACGCAGTTCCCCAAAATTAAGAGCAAAAGTGGCTTATTTTCATAATTTGGTATTATTACCTCACTTATCAGTTACTAACCAATGCTGGAGTAATGCTATGGATTTATTTTCTTTTCGTTTAATTATGACAAAATTTTGTTGAAAACTGTAAATAATTTAATGTCATCAATTGATTATAGATTTTACAAGCCGTTTTAACAAATTACCACTGGCATTTTGGACATAAGTTGGTATTATTAAATATGTTTCTTTAAATTAAATGTATTTAATAAAGAAATACTGTATTTAATAAATTAAATGTATTTAATAATGTTTATCTATTTCAGAAAATTATTAATTTGGTTTTTCTATGATTATTAATTATAATTTTTTATTACGTAATTGTAGCTAATTCCAATTTAGTTTTATGCAGAGTTCCAAGAAAATTATTATTTAAAGTTAATGAAGTGATTATAGTTTATAATCTATTTAAATTTTACAGATAAAAACATTACATATTGAAGCAGTTTAATAGTAACTTAAAATTTTATTTTATGTACTATTATTAATGGTCAATAGAGTATAGGAAAGGAAAAACAATTTCTTAAATATACCTCTCTTTCTGTATTTGGATAGCATTTTATTGAAAGTAAACTTACAAGAAATATTTTTGTGTAATTTTAACAATCCTAACTTCTAGCACTTTGATATTCTCTACGAAATAGGCTAATTACTAAAATGTTTATTATTTTCAAAACATGAAACTGAAAGAATCGAGTGTTCCCAAAAGGTTGAGTTCACAAAAAATTAAATTTCATCTCGTTCTATTTAAAAAACAAATCAAGTATTAATTTAGATTCATATTCAATTACTAATTATATACGTCGATATATAACCCTACGCATTATGGTAATAAAACAAGAAAAACACTAAAATAAAGCACTTAATCATATTAAAATCTATTTAGAAGAATAGCTCTTAGTCTATGAAATGACATCAAGTGTTGCGATAAGATCATTATTATGAACTGAATTCTTGCAATATGTACTCATGTTTTTTGTGGATCAAAATCACCTGTAAATATAGTAGTTTAAAATAAAATTGTCCTTTCACTTATAAAACATTCAAGAATAAAAATTGATTTGTTATTTAGTAATAACAGTTTAAAAAAATAAATAAATAAACAGCAAATCAAATTTCCCTTACTTATAATGCTGTCTGTATAGTGTGTAAAGATTGATGTAATTTCCCGGACACATGGTGTTATATTGAAATATTTTTAGTTTCTTTAACCGGTATATATTTCTTCCAAATTTCGCGAATAAAAAGTAATTTATCCGAGAGAACAAAATTAAAAATTGAAAAATCAGGTTTTCAAATTTTATCGGAAAATTTTAGGTTATGTGAAAAACAGTTTTAGACAAAAGTTGTACAATATATAATTATCCACTTTTGTATTTAACTTTTTTTTTCGAAACGAGGTCAACTTTATCTGGAAATCGTGAAAAAGCATTTTCAACCACTAAAATTCCACCTCATACCCCATTCCGGACCTCCTATCGCCTTCAGTAAATTTTTCTCGATTTCAGTACAATATTTCTCCCCGTTTAACCAAGTTTTATGGTATTATTAATTTTGATTCTTTCAAAATGGACCAGCAAAGTTGTACAATATATAATTATCCACAACTTTTGTATTTAACTTTTTTTCGATACGAGGTCCAGTTTCTCTAGAAATCATGAAAAAGCATTTTCAACCACTAAAAGTCCACCTCCTACCCCATTCCGGACCTCCTATCGCCTTCAGTTAATTTTTCTCGATTTCAGTACAATATTTCTCCCCGTTTAACCAAGTTTCATGGTATTATTAATTTTGATTCTTACAAAATGGACCAGTACCGGCCTATTACATTATTGCTATCTGTTTTAATGTGTAAAGATTGATATAATGTCCCAACTAAGTGATGTAATATTTTAATATGAATACAGTTTGTTTCAGCGGCATTCCTCGTAATCGAAAAATGACCCAATATAATTACAAATATTATTTTTGAATGGTAAAACAAACAGGTAAATACAGAATGAAAAGTTCACAAAGACGTCTAAAAGAAATAAACTTAAAATCAATAACAATGTTCTAAACAAACAAATAAGATGGTTTGTTTATCGGTTACCTAGCAACACTGGAACGCCGCTCCAACAATCGCACCGAACACTGGGACTGGACTGGCCACCTGGCAGTGCGGTGAGAAGACTGCCGGGCAGCGGCTGGACTCCACTTCCTGCTGCCATCCCCACCCGACACTCATGCGACAGTTCATTGACTAAACAACAGTGAGATGATCCACTATGTCGAGTGGGGCGAAGAGGTCGGTATAAAAACACTCCTGGGACATCTAAAAATGCTCTCATAACCAGCTCGTTGTTCCGTCGTACGAAAAAAACGGTTAGTGAACGGAAATCTATGGCGGGAACGTATTTCCTTACTTATTTAAAAACTTCGTTATTTATAAACAACACAGAGAAGAAAGAAACATCCAATAGTGTGCTGAATTTGTGTCGATTTGGTGTGTTGAGAAGTTAGTTCTCCACTTTGCCACACGATGGCAGGGCCTGTACCTTGCATGTCCCAAAGACTAGTAAAAAGGAGTTTGGTCCAGTTGAATTTTCATAGGCGCTTACACGGTATTAGTGACGTCAACGCTAGACCCTCGAGTATGGATTGCTCAAAATGTGCTCAATTCCAAGCAGCGTAACATATAAACACATATCAGTCGCTCCGGTTATTATACGTAAACGCATTACTTATGTTTGACAATCATTTTAGATGTCATGAACCACTCATTATGAGAGTACAAATTATACGTTATAAATAATTAATCAATAAAACTGTTCGTTTCTAAGTTTTTAAGTAGAAGTGATAAGGATATCTCGAAATTCACTGTGAAAGAATTGTTACACACAAAGAAATGCTGTGTGATAAATGAGTTATTTAATCTCAGACCAAGGGGGTTGAAGTCAGAATGAAAAATCAACGAAGCATTCAGAAACCCTAGTAAAAGACCCTGTAAAAATTACTTTTTCACTCCCTTTTTCTCTCCTTAGAAAGCATTTATAAGGTTGAAACTCTCTATATTTTACATTTACTTATGAAAAGTTATGGTACTAATTTTCAGCCTTCAGTATTAAGAATTAGTGACGAGTTAATTCTCTGTCTTAAACTGTGACATTTGCTCATTCAAGTTTGCCTAGCATACAAGCACTCATTCGCCCATATCTTGACGATCGGTGTCTTGAAAAGAAATAAGGAAACGAAAATAAGGAAATGTTCAGTAAACATTAATGTAAAGTTTACGATTGTTGTTGTGTTTTGTTGTTTAGTATATATATATATGAAAAAATGCGGAGGTTTATGAGAGAAGGTAGGCTAGTTAGACGAGAAATTAACAATAGGATATTGAAAAGTGAAAGCAAATAGAGAAAGGAATTACCGGTAAAGTCGTATTCATTATAAATCTTTAAGAATTAATCAAAAGTATGGCGCGAAGTCAGTGGTAAGTAGTGATCAGGTAGAATTTCAAAACATCAGCGACCACAACTAAATGGCAATGTTTAGACAGGTTGCATTGTAGTTGCATTGTACCATGAAAAATACAGGAGAATATAATAACAGGATTGTTTACTATGGATGGAAATTTCGTTGGCTTGCTTGGAAAGAAGCTAATTAGGTAGGCCTAGATCTGGAATAAACACTGACCAATTGGGCCCATCTCAACTCCTGGAAATGCCTTAATTTCTTTTCATTTGCCATGGTCCATCGGCCACGAAAGTTTAAGAATTTTACATCTATATGGGGTAGATGAATAGATTACCCCTATAACCTCATTCCGTTTTTTTTTTTTTTTTTTTTTTTTTACATTTTTAAATTTGAACAGTTTTGATGGACGGAACAAGTTCCTTATCAATATCAATAGGTGGGATGAATCTGTTCCGTAGGTAACGGATACTGTTAAATCACTTCCGAACTGGCGTGAGCAATGGAAATATAAATGTGGATTGACACTAGATCAGTCATGTGATTGCAGGCCTATCCAAACAATGGTTCACATAGTTACAGATTACCCCCTACGCTCTTGTACGGAGGGATAAAAAAAACTTGCATGATCTTGGTTCAAGTATTCAATCAATCATACAATTATTGGATAAGTCGTCTAATGATAATGGGTTGCTTTTAAATAAGAATAAAACTAGAACTATCCATTTCAAAGCTAGAAATTTTCCATCAAATAATCTTGAAAATATTAATATTGATTCCGTTGAGACTCATACACTTTTGGGTATTCATTTTGATAAAAATGTTAGTTGGAAGCATCATATCAGCTTTCTTTAAAAAAAATCAAACTCTTTTAGATTTGCTTTGTTAATTTTAGCTGCTTCCTCATCAGTTTAAGTTTGTAGAGTAGAACTGATTTCAGTTTTTAAAGCACAGAAGGGAATTATAAGATTAATTTCTCAAGAGGCGAGACAGTTGCCAACCTTTATTCACAACGTTAGCAATTCTAACGCTACTAAGTTTGTATATTTTCAAAATTGTAATTGAATTAATCATGCACGCTAACAGGCTAAACCATACTTTTCCATTTCAACTGTACGGTTCATCTTTATTATTAAGTAATAAGTTATAGAGAACACTGTTTGATCATTAAATGGCTAATATAGTGGACCTTGAATTTATATTATGAGTTTTTATATTAAAATCGTCAAGAATGACGTGTAATATTTCACACACTAAACTGTAGAAAATTTATAAAAATACTTAATTTTGTACAAAAATTAACTTAAAAAAAGTTAAACATCGTCTTATTTTACCAGGCGAAGTTTGGCCTAAGAAGCCACCTGGGGTACACTTAACCTGGGGACCAAGAGCTTGACTTTCGAACTACCACTAGGCAGGTGGGCTGCGTGCAAGGACGGGATTACTCAGACGGTCACCCATCCAAGGAAAAACCACGCTCGATGTTGCTTGACTCCGTTATCTTGCGATAACGTCGGAACTCTCCGGTCAAGGCCACTTGCACTCTACTAGTTTATACTGAACAGTTAAAACGTTTATAACTTACAGTTTCACTGGCACCTACCAAGTTTATAACTTACAGTTTCACTAGCACCTGCCAAGTTTATAAATTACAGTTTCACTAGCACCTACCAAGTTTATAACTTACAGTTTCACTAGCACCTGCCAAGTTTATAACTTACAGTTTCACTAGCACCTACCAAGTTTATAACTTACAGTTTCACTAGCACCTGCCAAGTTTATAAATTACAGTTTCACTAGCACCTGCCAAGTTTATAACTTACAGTTTCACTAGCACCTGCCAAGTTTATAAATTACAGTTTCACTAGCACCTGCCAAGTTTATAAATTACAGTTTCACTAGCACCTACCAAGTTTATAACTTACAGTTTCACTAGCACCTGCCAAGTTTATAAATTACAGTTTCACTAGCACCTGCCAAGTTTATAACTTACAGATTCACTAGCACCTGCCAAGTTTATAACTTACAGTTTCACTAGCACCTACCAAGTTTATAACTTACAGTTTCACTAGCACCTACCAAGTTTATAACTTACAGTTTCACTAGCACCTGCCAAGTTTATAAATTACAGTTTCACTAGCACCTGCCAAGTTTATAACTTACAGTTTCACTAGCACCTGCCAAGTTTATAACTTACAGTTTCACTAGCACCTGCCAAGTTTATAACTTACAGTTTCACTAGCACCTGCCAAGTTTATAACTTACAGTTTCACTAGCCCCTGCCAAGTTTACAACTTGCAGTTTCACTAGCACCTGCCAAGTTTATAACTTACAGTTTCACTAGCCCCTGCCAAGTTTACAACTTGCAGTTTCACTAGCACCTGCCAAGTTTATAACTTACAGTTTCACTAGCACCTGCCAAGTTTATAACTTACAGTTTCACTAGCACCTACCAATTTTATAACTTACAGTTTCACTAGCACCTGCCAAGTTTACAACTTGCAGTTTCACTAGCCCCTGCCAAGTTTATAACTTACAGTTTCACTAGCACCTTCCAAGTTTATAACTTACAGTTTCACTAGCACCTGCCAAGTTTTAGCTAGCACTTACCTAATTTATACTTTTGCAGTTATTCATTTTACTATTATCTCTTTTATGCTCTTCATTAGTGTTATTATTATTTTACGTTCATGTCTTATGTCTTAATGAATTCAGCATGAGTCTTTTCGTTTCAATATTAGTTTAAAAATACACCTTCTTATAGAGGTGACTGAATGTCGTACAACTGCTTATGTTCGATAGGTGTTGAGACTATTTTGTAATTTATTATATTTATTTTGGCTTTGATGACGTTAATAAAGTTATAATCGGTACAGAATTTTCTCTCACAGTTCTGGTTTCCTTCATAAAACAAGGAACGTTTCTTAGCAGTCTTCAATAAACTATTAACTATTTTTTTCGTAATTTTTATGCTTTATTTATAATGAAAGGTGTGGTTTTGAATAACACAAAAATTAAGGAAAACTATCCATTCAGCTCGCAATCCAACCTGATCTTTGTCCAGTTAATTTTAGGTTTGTTTAAGTACAAAAAAGGTACGTAGAAATCTGTAGCTTCATTTACGTCCATAAATAGCCAACTTTGGTGTGTTTCTCACAAGTAGCTAGTGCCTAAAAAATAAAAAATGAAATGAAAAAAAACAAACATAAATTCACTTAAATATTTCGTCTGAGTCTTGCGTTTCTTGGAAAGAACAAAGGTTCCTTCGCAGTATCACTGTTACTAATATACCACTTTCAGTTATGGTCCAAAAAAACTATTAGATGGCCTGTCTGGAAACAGATGGGCCGAGTATATAGGATAACTGATTGAATGATCGATATAGTTTCCATTCCTTTTTGCCTCATCGACGGACATGTCATACTTTCTATCTAGCTGCTGATGGAGTAGAGATGGAGAACTGATAGTGTACAGTCGCTCTCTTAATTCCTGTCCGGAGCTCGGTTGGGGGATCCTTCCAAACCAGGATACTCGTAGTTCACGTACGTTAGATAAATACTTGGCGAACATTTAAAAAAATTACTTTCAATTGAAATTTATATGAAGTCTTAGCGTTGTAATATGATTCCTGAAAACACTGAGAATAAAAATTGTTCAAGAGGTGTTTTTTTATTCCTATGTGTGCTCCTAACATCGTGCAGTTTTGCAGTAAGCACTCAACTTATATATCTTACCTAATTATCTTCTGTTGAGTCTAAAAGGTTAATTTGAAGAACATTAATTTTAAACTTTAAAATTAAGAACCAAATATACTACATAGTTGTGTTAGTTACTTTGGCATTATCTGTCTGAAATTTCACTTAAAATTAAAAGTCATTAATATACTTTTTGACCATAATTGAATTTTTCAAATGATAAATATTTACTTCTTCCTATCTGAATACACTAATCTAGAGAAAGACTGGGAGAGCCAGCGACCAAGTGGTCTAAGGCGTCAGGACATTGGGCCTTAGTTAGAGAGCACAAGCTTTGAATCCTGACCTTGACTGTTAGTTTTTCAGTAGTATACACCTTGTACTGTACTAAAGTTCCCTGCACAGATCAATGGTCTATGGGGAATGGGGTAGAGTAAGGTTAAAAAGGAGATAGACCTCTACTAAAAAGTAGGTTTTAAATTGACCAATAACTTGTGACATATTTATAAATTGGAAAATTGATCAATTTGCCAATAATAAAAACATTGATTACATTACTGGAACAGTCATTAAGTATTTAATATCAAACACTCCAGATTTTGTATGTATTAAGGTATCACGCACATCTCTTTAATGTGCTATTTTTCGGATAATTTTCAAAAATTAAGTAGTAACAATCTAAAGTGGATCAAGTGAAGTCAATGTATAAAAAATACACATACATTTAATTACTATTATTTATACGTTTTATTGTACATTTAGAGCTCAAATATGGTTGTTTAGTTTTAAAGGTACATTGACAGCTTAGACTCTGGTGAAACGTAGTCTACTCCTTATTTACAATTAAATTGCACAATGAGATGCATTTTTAGTATCCAACGTGACCGTGTGGCCCATGATGCCCATCACTTCCATGAGGTCCATGACCATGAGATCCATGTAAACCATGGCTGTCAGATCCATGTGAGCCCCCATAACCTCCACCGCTTCCATGAGATCCTCCAAATCCTGAAATTCCATGTCCATCAGATCCGTGGGAGCCACCAAAACCTCCACCGTTTCCATGAGATCCATGCCCATCAGACCCATGCAGACCATGGCCGTCAGATCCATGTGAGCTGGCAACCCCTCCACCGCCTCCGTGGGATTCTAATCCGGAACTTCCATGTCCGCCAGATCCATGGGATCCACCAAAACTTCCACCACTTCCATGAGATCCTCCAAACCCAGAACTACCATGTCCATCAGATCCATGTGAGCCGCCAAAACCTCCACCGCCTCCATGCGATTCTAATCCGGAACTTTCTTGTCCACCAGATCCATGTGAGCCGCCAAAACTTCCACCACTTCCATGAGATCCTCCAAACCCAGAACTTCCATGTCCGTCAGATCCATGTGAGCCGCCAAAACCTCCGCCGCCTCCGTGCGATTCTAATCCGGAACTACCGTGTCCGCCAGAGCCATGGGATCCACCAAAACCTCCACCACCTCCATGATATCCTCCAGACCCAGAACTTCCATGTCCATCAGATCCATGTGAGCCACCAAAACTTCCGCCGCCTCCATGCGATTCTAAGCCGGAATTTCCATGTCCGCCAGATCCATGAGAGCCGTGGGAACTATGCCCATTAGAGCCAATGTAGGCTGCCAAGGTATGGCCACTAATGAACATCATCACCAAACTAATGGCAATCTAAAAAAAATAAAAACCATTAAAATTCAATAAATGAATATACTAAATATTTCTATCACTAAATAAAATAAATAACTAAACTGTGCAATTTTACATCTGTGTACATCAGAATACTGTGTCATTTGGTTTATATTCACATCTGGGGAAACCTAGTGGACACTCTTCTTAGTTATACTAGTACTAAGGTTAATGCCACAGACTCTTCTTAGTAATACTAATACTAACGATAATGCTACTGTAATTAATTTTGCAGAATATCTGATGTACACTTCTCAAGTTCAGACTTTAATTTCAGACATACAATAGGTTTTACCACGGAGTTTCATACTATATTTTTTACAATATTATGACTATTTCTGAATCTGCTGAAATGAGTGTAAGGAACACACTTGATTTGCATATTTAGTCATGACACTATAATAAACTTAAATTTAATTTGATCCCACTTGTTCAAATATGTAAATAAGGTAAATTAAATATCGTGCAAGACTATAGATAGAGAATAGGTTGAACGTCTGAAGGAGAAAAAGCCTATTCAAAGTGCCTAATGTAGCTTTACCAAGTGTCTTACAAATTTGTACGACGTACGTCAGACAAAAGGTCATACAGAGGGGGAGACTACTGGGGGGAGGGGGGCTATCGAGGGCCATTACGTCAGTCTCTTTGAATTTAATAAACAACAATCAATAAATAATAAACAATCAATTAAAAAAAAAAAAATCAATGCCAGTCAACATTTCCCCTATCTTGATCAGACATTCAACTATCTTGATCAATTTTAAAAATATAAATAGTTGTTAAAATGAACTTTAAGATGCAAAAAAGATTATCTTTTCGTTCATAAAACACACTTGAAAAAATATTCGTCAAGTGTGATAGCTCAATATTTAGATGGGTTTGGAATATTTGAACATTTGTGTTGATAAAACAATAGAATTGTCCTCTTTTCTTTTAGCAACGAAATTGAATTTTGTTATATCCAAACTTGTATTGGAAGCCCTACGATGGAATACGTTCTGAAAGAGTAGCACTTAAAATGTGGGGGCTTTCGATACATAACAAATACTAGGGGAAACCCCTATACGCTTCGCGTGCCAAGCCCCTCCCTCACTGCGCTCGTGACACTTTGGCCTTCGGCCTCGGCATTCGACTTTTGACAGCAAATATTGGTGGTTAAACTATATTAAATAAAATCATAATTCAGTTTGTACATTTACTTCTAATAGCTCACACATTACAATTGAGTTTCAAACTATTTACAGTTTAAATACAAACACCTAATGTTATTACTAAAATTAGGATCCATTAACCTCCTCAATATTATAAACATCATTATGTACATTCTAACAGCTGTTAAAATTACGTATAAATCATTGTTTACATTTGTACAGCTGTTGATTTTTGTCTGATTTAAATCCCTCTCCATGTTATTCTTATGGCCAAAATCGTACTTTGAGGGCTTCCTGTACCCATCCTGGTAAAAAAATTGAAACCTTACTGCACAGCTACGAATAGAGGCACATTTTTTGACAACTTAATCGTTATAATTGATGAAGAAATAAGGGAGGAGATGCGTTGACAAAAAACAGCTTCACGTATTTTATATAAGGATATAAGATATTATTCTACTATTTTATAAACGTTATGTATACATATTGAGCCTACTTTATTATATCTAAGAATAAGTGGAATTCTGCTAACCACGTCAAGTAGCTTTTTACTCTATTTACAGTATCACCAGACGTTTCACCCATGCTGTGATGTGGCATCCTCAGTGGTAGGTCTATATTTCAGTCTCAATGATGCCCCTGAGCACGCCACATCACAGCATGGGTGAGACGTCTGGTGATTGTAAATAGCACCTTGGCGTAGTCATTACAAAAAAGTCTAAATTCTAGTTTTAACACCGTACGCGGCCTAGTTCCAAAATATCTAGGATACCTGACTTAGTCACTATATGAAGCGGTAAAGGACACAAGTCTAATACCATAGATCTTCTGCTATTACTACTTCATATCTTACTATAGAAAATATTTATAATAGTAAGATATATAAGAAAGAGTCTTATATTGTCCCAGTTTATAAAAAAGAGACTTTCTTTATAACGTATATAACAACAACAATGTTTAGAGTAGTAAAGTTAACGTTTGAGACTACAGGTCAAATACTTTTTTATCATATCTAGAATAGTGCATAGACTTACATAATGCACCAAAAATACGATTCTCTCTTCTTACCTTTTTAACCTAAAAACTAAACGATTATTTATTTGAGGGAACACTAAATCACTGGAAACAACATTTTTTAGTCGCTTACTAGTTTTAACAGTTTTTAGACAATTCTTTTACACCCTCAGAAATGCATTAAGAAATAAGAATTGCAGGGGTTAAATCAGATTTTCCAATTGCATGTGAATTCTCAATCGAGCACGAAGTGGCAGAAATGTTGGACTTGGTCTTTCAAAGATACAAAAATTAGACCCGTGTACCGTGTAAAGATAACACCGTCCTATGAGATATAACAAAAGTCGACAAAATTCATGATGACAAGTATTTAAAACTTAGGATTTTTTAGTTTTGATTAATTGCTTGTAAAAGTTGTCATTTACTTTGTGCCAAAATGAACAGAATATTAAAAGGCCTGATTAATGCATCGACAAGTTTTTAATCGATCAGCTGACGTGGTTTCAATATTTATGTAGATTTAATGATCTTATACTTTACTATTCATAAAACCCTCATAGAAACTATTTTGGTAAATGAGATGGAATGAACAAGCTACTTGAATATTTAATTACTTCTGTAAGACTGAAACCTATACTTTTTAATGTGAGTATGAAATTATCTCAATCCTACTTCCGATATAGGTAGGTGTCAAGATGTATAGTGTAAGACATATTAGTATAGAGTAAGAGTCTTAAGATCTTGGGTAAGTGTATATAATCAAGGGCTATAGGTTAAAATGACCCTTCAAAGCTTTTTAACCTTGCTCCAAAGCAAAGTGTTTATTTATTCGCTTTTAAAGTTTAGAGGGGTATTTTCGGGACGTTCAGTAGTGTGTATCACATATATAATATAAGCCTATTTGAACCTTTAGTAATGCTATCTCCATTTAAATAAAATGTTTTTGCCCACAGCCTACAAATAACTTTTCATATTTTGTGTGTAATTGTAACACTATTATGTGAAACATTCGAGCATCGAAATGAAATGAAAATCGTAGGTAAGTTAGTAAAAAATGAAAATGGGGCGAAGTTAGGACTATAAAGTCCTCTTTTCCGCTTAACTCCAAATCATCGAAGGTAAATTAGTTTACATAGTTAGTTATAGGTTAGTTTTCAAACATTATAAACCTTCAAATAATATATAACATAAATGATATGGGACTTTCCTTTTTATAATATGGAAAGATATTAATTAATTATAATCCATAAACATTGTTTCATTTTCACACCAATCGTTTCCACAGAATATTTGTCGGCCCTATGGCTATGGCGAAAAACAATTATTTATAAATTCCTGGATTGCGATGATATTTTAAAGATTTTATTCCATATCACATGTATATAAATTTTTTACTATTATAAAAATATTAATAGCTCGTTTTTTGTGGTTCCTTTAAGATAGATTTGTAACAAAATATTGTAAACATTTAATGGTTTAGTGAAATTATTTAACAAATACCATCTCTGCAGGAATTACATTAGAAAATACTAAACCATAAACCACATTTCTCATCACCGTTCAATGTAAACAAACAATATGTTAAAGCACATATCAAGTAGGTATTATGTTTAGTTTGTGGTTAAAGTAATCCTATCCCCGATTATTAAAGAAACATAATAATAATTAATTATTTTCAATGTGCAATACTTACTGTGGGATTGCTCTTAGCCATGATTGCACTAATACATGGCAATCTTTGACGAGACTGTTATATATTTACCATACGTAATCTGTTGCCCCTCTAGGTCATGTCGATTTTCCCATTGACCCTGAGGTCATCTGTTCTCTGTAAACGATAATGCATTACATGATTACCAATAAATTACATTACGATATCTATTTGTGGAATTTCAGTATTGAAACATTGACTGTTTGTTGAACTTGGAACCATCCATGATAACTCAAGAGGAAAATTCACAACAGTTGATGACGTACATTTTTCAGAACACGAGAGCATTTCTTTGACTTCACTTGTAAAATAATTCACTAATTAGTTTCAGTGAACGCTGAAGGAAATTCTTGATCAAACTAACGTTTGATTAAAAATATTTATTTAAAAAAGGAGAGCAGACTATTATAGTAAAGATTTCTTTAAATAAATTGAAGAATACTAACATTCTTAAAAATATAAATTTTGCTTGGAAATATTCAATGTAAGAAGTTGATCTTTGTTTTCACAGTGAAGTCTCACACTGAGAGAATATGGATAAATACCTATAAAGATAGTCATTTTCAAATGAACTGTTTATGATAAAACCTACAACTTTAAAAAACAGAACAAAAAAAGATCATACATGAAGCTTCGTTTGATTTCTAAAAATGCAGGATGTATCTATCTCAAAGATAACATTGTATCAAGGATCAAACACTTTACTACCAGTGACCATCTTCCAACGGTTACAGAAATTACATATCACGAAGGCCATATTAAAAAAATAATAATAAAATAGAATAAATAAAATAATATAAAAGTTAAGGTTGCCAGAGATACTAATCACAGGCTAGTATATATTGAAAACATCAGTCGGACTCAATAGTAGATTGGTACAAACTAAATAGGCTAGTATATTTAATTTACTATCAATATATTCTTTAACACAGCACAATAAATCTGGTAGCAATCTGTTTTGCAATCGAGATTGAAAAATACTTAAGCCAACAGTCAGATCAGACTCAGGAAGTTTGTTATATCAATCACACAACAAATCTTGGTAGATATAGCTGTTTTAGTCAACCGGTAGTGAGAATGAAGCCAAACTTTTAGAGGCTTTTATTTCCAAACGAATAGTCTTTTTTCAGTCGGGGTTGCGGCAACGTGTTTCTCTTACAATGACCTTTAAAATGAAGTATAACTCGACCTATGCTTACATTTAAGATTTTTCAGATTTCCTCCACAGGATGTCCCCCCAAAGCGAAAAAGGACAGTTAAAACGACCAAAAAGTCAGTAACTACAGTAAAGACGTAATCCTAGAGTTTCATTGTTTTCCGTTGATTAATAAAATAAATATTAAGGGGTTTCCAGACTTTTTGAACACCCGGTATATGCGGTAATGACCCAACCATCCGCCCATGTACGTACGGTGGTATTGGACAGTCCTAGATTTATGACTGTCATAATTTGATATTCAATTTTGACATTGAGTGGTTTAATGTGGTTGAATTAATCAGGCCCAGACATTATTCTCAGTATTTTTTGCAGCTGAAGAATGTTAATACAGTAGCATGAAAGGAATGACCCCATATTAATCAATAATAAGATAGATGAGATTTAAACAAGCCAAAGTAGGCTTAAGAGTGGTTTTGGTTTCTAAAATGAATACACAATATGGGATAACCTACTACATACCTTATCGATATGTGTGTTTTAACTAGGTTTTGAGCCTAGATGGATATCCAGAAGTATAACAGTTTAGTTTTCATGTAGGCCTACTGTGAGATGTTTAGTAGAATGTTTTGTTTTTGTCACACAAAAGTTTATTGGTTGGGATTCAATTTAATAATAAGGAATGAGCAACTTAAATACTATTTTGAAATAGGAATAAGTCTCTATTTTGACTAAATATTATAATGACATACGCGTAGAAAACTGAGTCAATCGTATATTAAAAGGCAAGTAATGAAACATTTACAGCTACTATTTAGAAAAGGAAGTCCCAAGACAGATCCTTGAAGAACACCAATAGACACTTCTTTTAGACTAAAATTATTTTGCTTAATACTCACAAATTGTCCTCTGTTACTTAAGTATTTGAACATTTTAACTGCATAGTTTTCGATTCCATAGAACACGATCTTGTTAATTAAAAAATCAAAAGGTACATAGGGAAAAGCTTTTCTTAAATGAGACAAATGTATTTACACGTTGTATATATTTCCAAAAGTATTGAAATCCTCATCAACAGTTTTCAGAACTGCTTGAGTAATGGATTTTCTATTTCTGAATACAAATTGATTATAAAATAATAATTGATTTTGTTCAAGTAAGAGTTAATTTGGTTAAAAATGAATTACTCAATGAGTTTGGAAAAATCGGAACCATCAAAACTGGTCTGTAACTCTGAGCTTCAGCTTATTACTCTTGTATTGTAACTACCTAAGACTATTTTAGCATGTCCGGAAAATAAATCTGTTTTGAAATATGTATTAAAGATAATGACAAGAGGTATATGCTAAGAAGATATATGGTGTTCTTCAAATAACGCTGGAAAACCAAAGATAATCCATTGAGTTTGAGAGTTTAGATATTGTGTATATTACATCTTGTACTTGTGATGAGATATTCTTCCGGAAGAAGATTTAGTTTAGGTTTAAGGTCCATTAACTTACAGCACTAAAGTTTGTTCCAAAGTTTAGTGATTGAAGATTTTGTATTGAGCCTATTAAATACTTACTAAAAATGTCAGAATCTATTTTAGTTTCCAATTAAGTTCTCATATTTTATGACAATTTAAGACATTCCACGCCATTTTACATCTATTACCAGAGTTCTCTAACTAGTTTTCATAAGCATATCTCCTTTACATTCTTAAGATGTGACTTATACATATTTTCAAGTTCATATACGCTCTAAATGCAACCTGAGTATACTCAGACTCTGAACTTCTAAGGCTGTTATACACACGGTGATAGACTAACATCTATTCTTGTGTTTAATAAACTGGAATTAAACCAATTAAGCCTAAGCCAATTTTTAGAAATATACTTGCTATTTG
This sequence comes from Stictocephala bisonia, assembly GCA_035578905.1. Lineage (NCBI taxonomy): Eukaryota > Metazoa > Arthropoda > Insecta > Hemiptera > Membracidae > Stictocephala > Stictocephala bisonia. The sequence goes on from JAQJVL010001143.1 coordinate 113,021, forward strand.
ATTATACTGTTAATTTCGTTTGTTTTTCTGTTTGTTAATAAAAGTAATAATAAAATAACCAATATTCTATAATTAGAGTCGAACAAAAATGCCACAATGCAGTCACTTGTTTTAAGAAAGAGGCACACAGAGCTTCTAAGTCAACTAAATAATTGGTGTAGTCTGAAATATAGTTCAGTTACTCTGTTTGTAATATAATTGAGCAAGTAAGTTGAAAACAACTCAACCTTGTTCAGTTCTTATTTTATTCCTCATTTGAATAACCTTTATTCTAGCATATATACACTTGTGAGACTATCGTTATTGCTTATAATAAAATTGACAACAATATTTCATCAAAGCTTATGATAATTCAAGGGACTAAAAACTACATTTTCCTTCATTTTAGGTTCTTTATTTTATTTATTTATTTATTTTTTATTTATTCATAAGACTTTCTGATAATAAATACTATGAACCGACTATTTAATAATTAATAGTCCTTTTGAATAAGAAATTGTTTTATCTCTGAGGTCCAGATAAAACAATTACTAAGAATTATTTTTTGAAAATAAAATAATTTGGTCTATGAATAAAAAAAGATGGCTGTGATTACTATCCTTTAGAAACGGTTATTGTTTTATTGAACTGTTTTAGGTGGTAAATAAATACAAAAGAACAAACATCCTTTTAATTATTGAGTTTTTTTCAAAGCTGCATGAAAGTTTCAATTGCCAACCACTGTTTTCTATATATATAAAAAACATAATTCTGCTCAACCTCTATGCTTCTTTCAGGAGGAATCTGGGAAATAAATTTGGCGCTTATTCTTTCATGTTTCATAATCATATGGTCATCCTTGTTACTTGTTTGTAGGTTAGGTGTGGATGTTTTGTATACTGATTGATTAACTGATATGGTTGAAATACGCTTTTATCAACACATAATGTGTTTCATGACTCAGTTGTGAGATTAGGAAGTTATTTTATCTTTTAATTGCTGTAATCATATGATATCAATAAAATAATAGAAGATGACGAGGTATTAAATGAGTAACATAGGGAGTCTAGGTTATGTTTACTTTTATTGTATGGTTACATCAAATAGTATTAGTTCTTGGCAAGTAACATAAAATAGTTTGTTTTATTTTAAGATTTGTTTGGAACATACTCTACTTTTAGGTTTGGCTAGAACAAAGCACCAAGAAAATTTATGGTTCAATTAGTGATACAGACAGGTCCTTGACATATATGGCTTGCTAGCTAGCTGTCCTATTAACTAATTGATAAACCGATTTTTGGGCCTACATTTTGGTCATTTAATTTAGGTGATCATTGAATAAAAATAAGTTTTTCAACTATTTAGATTTGTAGAGTCTAGCAATGGTGTTGTGGTGGGAGGAGTGTATCAGTTCTTGTGAGCTGTATTTGTCCCTTAAATCTTATTATTATAAATAAACATAAATGATTGTGTACCCTATGTTTATTCTCGACTGTGATCGAATACTACCGCTCAGCAATAATAAAAATATTAATTTGCCATACAAATTTTACATCATTGACAAAGTCGTAATAAGTAACAGCTATTGCAATAGCCAAGTCAATGCAACACATAAACCCTACCAACAGACTAAAATAGGAGTAACCATGATTATATCAGAAGTTTTTACTTTAATGAAAGTCAAATTGATTTTAATTTAAGGTACTGCATTTCAAAATTTAAGGTCATCTAGTAAAAAACTCGTGTAAACCATAAAAGGAGGTTTTTTAATCCAGCAGTAAAATTGTTGTTTAAATTCACCAAATAATGTAAATTAAGTGTAGATTCTAAAATATTATAATTTTGAGAGGTATTATTACAGTATGGCTATTAAGTCTTACTCTTTAAAAAAACATGTTTATAAAAAATTTTATGACCAAGTTTGTTTTGGTACCATGTAATTAATAATGAATAAATCAATGTTTCCCTGTGCACATTCTTCTATTTATAAATAACCCACTACGTAATAAAGTTAATATCGACTGTGAATCTTGTCAACATCATAATTAGCTGCTTATTATTTAACCTTCCGTCGGGCGCATCACGGAGTTTACCTCCGTGTGGCTAAATATTTCTAAATTCAAATTATCACTTGCGGTCTGCAGCGCCATCCGTTGGTGTACTTCATGAGCTCCCTTCCAAGAATTATTTGTCACAACCGCCACCCCTTTACACAGTCTAGTTTAGCCTTAGTCCAGTATCGCGCAGCTACCTGGAGGTTGCTTCCTTGTGCGCCTTGCCACGTTACTATCCGTCCGGAGTCTACTTCCGTGTGCGCCCTACTGTGTTTGTAAAATCCGGAACTTTCTCCAAAGTGCATTTTATGGTGTAAAGTAAAATATTAGACGTTGTATATATTTTGTACAAAGGATTTGACCATTTTTTTATTAGTTTGTTGCTGTATATAGTTTTTTGCTTTAAATATTTTTGTTTTCTGCAAATAGTGTGTATATACCTAAACTTATACGTAGGTTATGTTAGGTTATATATTTGTAATGACTAGTAATAATATTTTTTATGATTTTAATATTTTAAAAGTATTATTTTTTACATAAACTTATAACTATTTTGGAGAATTAACTTTTTTGACAATATATATATATATATACATATATATATACATACATAATTATATAAGGTTAGGTTAGGTTATATATTTGTAATGACTAGTAATAATATTTTTTATGATTTTAATATTTTAAAAGTATTATTGTTTACATAAACTTATAACTATTTTGGAGAATTAACTTTTTTGACAATATATACCCATAATTATATTATTTGATGTATAAAAGGGATAATTCCTATCATTTCATGATTTATTTGTAATACTACACTTATTATACAATTTAAGTAGAATAAAATTCATTTATAACAATAATACGAATTTTTTTCATTAATTTTTCTATCCCGAAGGTTACCTCCGTGTGCGCCCTCTCACGTTATGGAACGAATGCGCCCGACGGAAGGTTAACAACCTATAACTTATGGAATAACCAGCACATTTTAGTTGCCTTTATGTAAACTTTAGTTCTTGTTTGAATTTCATCTGTGATGTAGAATTTTTAGAAAAACTTTAGTTCCTCCGCTATTATTTTTCTTAGCACAACAAACTTGGTTTTTAAATTGTTTAAAAAATGTTTTTCCATGTTTTGGTACTCATGTCTATTTACCATAAAATTTAAGTTATTAATATTAAAAAAAAAAAAAAAACAATATGGTTGCCATTTTGGAACCGGAAATGGTAATCATTTCAAAATTTTTAGTAATATTGATCTTTTTTACTAACAGGTTTGTAAGGTTTAAAGTTAATAACTTTAAATTTACCTCAAAGATATAGATTTTTAATAAAAACCACAAATGGACAGATAGACATAAAACTAAGCGAGGTAGGACTATGCTTTATTGGTAATTTCTTGTATATTTTGACTTGGAAAATCAACTGGTAAAATTTACTCCTGTAATTACTGAATCAATTAAACAATGGACATTGATAAATAACTTATGCCATTAGATGCTTGTAGGACTGCAGCTGTTGTTTCTGAACATTGTTTGTAGATCTTTCATAATATTTTGTTTATGGTTAGTTGAACTTACATGGCTTTGTTAGATTATCAAACTAAGGACAATGATAGAGATGGTAAAGAAGCAAAACTGTTTGAAATTAGAGGTTGGATGGTAGCAGATATACGAGGTAGGTCCCACCTCTTCAGTCATCAGCAGCTCAAATTGTATATTCAAGGTGTTAATATTTTTGCTGAGGCTGCTATAATCGGTAATCTTACCTCAGGTGCTACAAATTTACTGTAAAACATTTTTTACAATATCAACTCAAAAAAATAAAAAACTGAAATCAAGTCATATACATAGTTATTAGTTCTTACGAGACACGTTACAGACCAAAACAACCTTCCTTTGCAGAAGCTACCTCTATTACTCTTTTTAAACTTTTTTGTGTTATTACTAATAAGCAAATAAAGACAAGGATCCTCGATCAGAAACGGCTGCAGCGAAAGTGTTAACAGTGTTTTATTGTCATATGAATAGTTTACTTATTAGCAATAATCTTGAAAATTAAAAAAAAATCACCATACAATAATTAAATTAGTTGATAAATCGTTACTTTCAGCCTTTGATAAAAATAACTATTAAACTAACCTTCTCAATATGTTTCATGTCTAAATTTGAATAAATTTATTTCTTATAGCCATTGATATTACTGTATGTTCAACAGATACATGTAGGAAAATGCAAAATACAACAGAAAGACACTTGAAATATGCTCCTGAAATCACTTGGCCAAAAGAATTTCTAGAGCTGAAGGTAATAAGACTGTTCATATATTCCTCTTGGTAAGGTTGATTTTCATAAAGTTCCAGTAAACGTTAGAGAAATATTGTATAGAGACAATGGTTACTGTGTGTACATTCATCTTTTGTGATAGGTTACACTCATTCCTTAATTTTCGTCAACACTAGAACTGTAAACTGGCTACAGTTCTGTTAATAACACTTCTGCTGTTAAAAGTATTTCAGAGGCTGTTGTACATAATACTCAATAGGCCTACTTCAAATGGTAAACTATTCTGTAGTGTTACAGCATAACCCAACTTTGTAGGCTGAGTATTATGAATAGTGTAGAGGATAGGTTATGTTCTCAGTCCTCTTAATACTTCACTGTTTTCTCAATGGTTACCATCGGTATGGACACTACCAGAGAAGTCTGAGGTATCCATATTGGATATTGGCCTGTGTTTCTTATATTACAAAATAAGAAGAAATGTCATAAGAATGTTATTAACTTACCATAACAAATAGAATGAAACAATCTGAACAAAAGAAAACAAACAACATATTGCAGATGGCAGTTTATTATATATTTTTGGAGTTGGGCGATCATTCAAGCAACATTAGTCTGTGTTGGATAAGTTTTATGAAATTTTAGTGCCATGTGTTCATTCTATCTATTATTCTGTAAATGCAACTAGATTTGATTTAACCCAACATGCTGCTTCCAATATAGAGTGGCTGAATATAAAGTGGCATCATAATTTTTCTTTGTATGAAAGTTGTGTTTTTTTTTTTAAATTAACATAAGATAAGTTTTTGAAACATTCATGGCAAGACCATTACCATGAAACCAAACCTCAAGTGACTTCACCTGTCACTTGATCATATGTTTTTTGTTCATATTAGGGTGGTGTCATCAGCATATTGATACATATTCATATCAGTGATATAACACAGGTCATTCCATAAAGGATATAAAGAGATGGTCCCAAAATTGAACCCTTTGGGACCCATAAGTAATATTTTTCCAGTTTGACTTATATATTGTATCAGATTTATTTATAACCGTCCTCTGTTTCCGAAATTTTAAACAAAAAATTAACCAATCAAGCTGTGAACTCTGTATTCCAAATTTGAAAGCAGAATTCCATGACTGACATAATCAAAAGCCTCTGACAGGTCACAGTGAACACCAAGAGTTCTGCATGACCCACCATGTGCATGACAGACGGTCAACAAAGTCATTGATAGCTTTGTTGGTGCAGAGTTTTTTTTGACAAAAGACTTATCGTGTCTTGGTTAGGAGTTTATTGATTTCAAAAAACTTTACAAATAGTTGTGTTTCTCTCTAAAATCTTTGAAAAAATGCAAGTAATGCTACGGGACTGTAACAAGAGGGGTCATTATGTTTCTCTTATTCATGAATGTTCTTCACACAACACAAATATATTCTTCTGTGAATACCTCTTGTCTGAGGAAGGTGAACATGGATCACCAAAATCGATCACCGTAGTAGTTATGCATTTTGTACTTGTATTTTAATATATATTTGTGCAGTTTGTGCTTATATTGTAATATATTTGGGTTGTGTGACGTTCACTTGTACTGTATGTGCACCAACTATTAATTAGAATATGCTAACTAACCCTAGAACGGCAATACTGTTAGACTCCCAAAATACAGGTACCAGTTTTGGCTCTTTGCAAACCTTTTTTGTAAAAATCATAAAAAATACTAAATATGCTTCAAATGTACATTTTAGCATATTGTTTTCCTTCTAAAAAATTGCACATTCATGTATTACTGTACTATCAAAACTCACATACTATTTTAGTAAATAATTGTTATCAAGGAAAAAAAATGAAAAATTTGAAAATGTTGTACAGAAATTATAACTTTGAATCCTAATTAGGGGTACTAAAACATTTTTGTAAATAGTTTCAAGACAGCTAAATTGTTGAGAATTTAGTGGATTATAATATGTTGTTATATTTTAGATAAACTACAAGGTTTTTTTTTTAATTTTTGGTTTTGTAAAGCGCAAAAATATGCAAAGTTACAGTATGATCATTGTTGGTAATCAAATAGTACATGAAAAAATTTGAAAAATCAGCATTGAATAGACTAGAAAAACTTGTTCAGGAAAAATATTTATATTGTACTTGAAAACCTATTTTCATACCGTATTTTTTGTTTATGGAGAAAAATAAAAATGTTGCCACAGAAACAAAAATGTATGTGAAAAATTACACAACAATAAAAAAATAAGGGGTATGAATTATTTATTATTTTTTATTACATGTTCTTCATTAGTACAATCTATTAACTACAAGAAAATGTAAAATATATGAAATTATTCCAAAAAGTATAAAACTATAACTCCATAAGTCAATGTGTGCAAATTGGATAAAATGCACTTGAAACATTTTGCACATTGTAATCATAATAATAAATATAAAATAATATTTAGGATTTTGTAGGTACTAAAACTTGGCATATTCTAAAGTAGGCCTAATGCTATGCAATGATTTTTTGGTACTTTGAGTTAGCCTATTGGCTGTGCCTAACTTATGATTGATTAATATAAACAAAAAGTTGAGATCTTTAGATTTAATTACTGTACTACGTAATTGTTTCTGATATGAACTGAAATATTATCATTTTAAAACTGTTAAATATTTTCATGAATCTAGTTTAACAACTTTAATATATTAGCAAATACTAATCATTTTTTCAAACTTTGTCTATTATATGATTAATAGATTATATATTCGAAAAATATAATTCAAGTGACTTTAATTACGAATTTAAAATATTTGTTGTAACTTATGCATGTTTTAGTTGATCGATGATGCATTAAGATGCGGCATCTGTTATGATTATATTAAAACGTGTATGGTGACACCATGTGCTCACAGCTGTAAGTATCTTCAATTTACTACATAAAAATTTAGTATTAGTCTTTGAATAATAGTTAAATAATTGGAAATTTAATAAAATATTATAGAGTAATATTAAAATTATTAAATACTGTTCTTTGTAGTCTAATTTTTTCAACTGTACGGTTACAATAGTTTATTGCAACTTTCTAAACTAATTTGCACGCTCGCATGCTCAGGTTTAATGAAAATACACATTATATTTATGTCTCTTTGTTTCGTAAATGGGCCAAACTTGAGTTATTAGGTACAAATAAATTGGAAGAAAGGCATAAACATGTATAAAAAGTGATAAATATGTTCAGAAATCAGCAAATCAGTACGTGTAGAATTGGTAGTGTGCAAGGGTGATGTAATGTGCCTGCATCCTGGCTATTGTTTAGTCTCGCCCTCTCTCCAGAAGAGGGCATCATTAAAGAGAGAGGACTCGGTAAATTCATTTAATACACATCTAGGCCTATAAGAGGTGAAAAGAGATAAGGAAATAGTTATACTTACTATAGCAGACTAAACAAGCTTAGTGCGACTGCCAGTATGCAGCGCTGGCTGAGATTTTCTGCCATTAACCTCTCTCCCAATCCAATATTGCTCTCCAGTTCATTCTTTCTCTCTCATTCTGAAAGAAATTTGAAATATTCCATCTCTCCAGTCGGCCATGTTGCCCTCTCTGTCTCGCTCTAGGCTGCTATGCAACAACAAAATTAGACAAAATTATAAAACTTTTAAATGTAGAAGCCTCTACATTTTTGAAACTTTTATCTTCATTAAATATGGTACAAATAAATTATTACTCTAAATTAATCATACATGTGACACCAGATTAAATAGACAAGTTGAACAACATAACTTAAAATATTACAAAAAGAAAAAACCTTATCGGAAAAAATGTTTTTTGTATAATCTTCCAAGAAAATCTCTACTAGAAAATAATTAAATAAATTCAAAGCTGATTTAAACAATACCTGATAAATTTAAAATTATACTCTTTTGATGATATTTTTAAATTAAAAAAGGAAGATAGAAAAGTGAACATTATGTAAACTTCTATAGGTTTGAATTAGGGATCTAGGTACAGTAATATAAGTATATATGTGAAGCTGATCTCTGGAAACTGCTGTTAGTTAAATTAATTTTTATGTATAAAAGAAAACTCAAGCTGACTTTTTTTATGTTTAAGAGAATTTTTTTCAATACTTATTGTAATGATACTATGGAATAAAGAATATTTGAATTTCAAAATTAGATCTATAAATAACGCATTAGTCAAATAGTATATGATAGTTAATTATATTTATATTAATATTTAAGATTTGTATGAAGAATTAATGAGTTTTACAGCCCTATCGGGGTATATTTCCGAGTCATCCTTTTTATCACTAAGCTAACACATGCTCCAGCATAGATAGTCGATATGAAACAAGACTTGATTATTCATTTTTGGTGTTGCTAAATTCAGCAATAGGTAGATGCAAACCTGCAGCATTACCCAATGTTCTCCTAGCTTGTGCACAGGCTGATAATATTTAAAAACTAGGCTTATGTTTAAATTTAAAAGATTTTAAATAAAATATTTAACAGATAGCTTATGCTGTTACTATCATTTGTTATATATGTCAATTGAAATTTCTCAAATTATTTATTACGTACTTTAGTTAAATTTAACAAAATTACTCTATTTAAATTATTTTATAGAGGTAAGCGTAATTTAATATGAAATAATCTGTAATTTACGCTGGGACAGAGAAATTAGAGTAAAATTCTACTGTGGACAATTAATTTTATATGTTAAAATATGTTTAAAATAAATTTTATACGTTGTATGAATAAATGAATAAACTTCTCTGTGACTGCTAGATAGCTGAATTTTAAATTTACACGTTTAGATAAAACTATTTTCCCTTCTTTTATTGTATTTTGATTTTTGGTAAATTAATTTGATGCTCCACTGGAGTATATTTTTTAAAATCCAGTCTTTTCCTAAAATGTTTTTTACTGCTGTGAGTCCCATTTATTTAGACTCTTCAAACACCTTCTCAAAAGAAGAATCTTTAATTTGATACTCCATTTGAGCTTTGCCTTTTAAAACAAAATGTTGACCCCTGATGTATTAGATTATAAAAATTAAAAGTAAAATAATTTTGATGCCTATAGAAATGCTGTTATTTTTGTGTTTACTCTGGTAATTTAATAGGCAGTAAAACACATCTTTTGGTTAGGAAAGTATTTTTAAAACAAAAAGTAAGTTTTGTTTTATTGATTTAAAGTATTGTCTATAAATGTCATTTTAAAGATTATAGCTTGCCAAATAATTTAGTCTTAGAACAAAGTTTAAACCAGTGTATGGTCAATGAATGAGATAATATCTTGAAATGTTTATTTTCATCAATAAGTAAATATTAAACTACAGTAGCCAATAATGCGTTATGTATATTTTTACAGACTGTTCTATATGCATACGAAGATCATTGCTGTATAAAACAGCGTGTCCGACTTGTTTTGAAGAGACATTTGAAACTAGCCTAAGAAACAATCGGATTCTTGACAGAGTAATCGAGCTGTTCTCATCTATAAAGGAGAAACTCGTGAAACATTTAAAAATAGCAGCAGTTCATTTCAACTGCAATGAGCAAGTGTCATCTCCCATAACATCACAAACGGTTACAAAATCTGGTGCTGAGAATGCAACACCGAAACGGAGTTTGCAGAAACCTCTTAAATCATCATCAAAGGGAAAATTACAATTCATGCCTAAATCTGAATCAAGCTGTAGTAAAACTAGTGATAGGTCAGACATTTCAAAACGCTTAGAGGATATTCTAGGTTCACCAGGAACTAAAAATTTGATATTAAATGAAGTGAATTGCTCTAAACCTTTAATTGAAAGTGACAATCTAAGACCACCTTCAGTGCCACCAATGTTTCTACAGCCAAAGATTGACACTCAACCTAAACCCTCAGATTTACCTACAGTTCCGTGTCCTGTTTGCAATGTAAATATCCCAGAGAGAAATATAAATGTCCATCTTGATAACTGTTTGACTAATGCAGATAAACCACCAATAAAACAAAGGTAAGTTCCCAATACATATTTATTTATAGATCGTACAGCCTGTTTGGAACTCTTTACCAAGATTTTAAAGCATTAATTGTGGGTCAAAAGAAAGTCTAAATAGAATATTGAAACTGTCCAAAAGTCTATTTACTAATACCGGCACAATTTTTTTCTAATTTTTATTTATTGGTTCAAAAACTATTACACCAATGACCTTGAAGTCATAAACACATTTTTATACGAGGTACGTCCAGAAAGTAAGTTCCGTTTCCATTTATATCCGCTGCAGCGCTGCGATCGCAGTTCCGCGCATGCGCGGCAGACGCTCTGTATCAAGGAGAAGAAACGTGCGCCATTTTGAGATCGCTGTCAGTCTCGTACGCTTTGTTGTGCTTGTTTAAAATGTCGGTGTTGATCGAAAATCCCGCCGCTTGTGAAATCAGATCTGTGATTCGTTTTCTGAATGCTAAGAAAGTGAAACCGATTGACATTTATCGGCAAATTTGCGAGGTTTACGGACAAAATGCGATGAGTGATTCAATGGTGAGAAGATGGGTCCGACAGTTTAATGAAGGACGTAATGAAGTGCATGATGAAGAACGAAGTGGGCGTCCATCTTTGATTACAGAAGAACTGGTTCACACGATTGATGAGAAGATCAAGGAAAACCGTAAGTTTACAATGAGTGCTCTCGCTATGGAATTCCCCCAAATCTCACGATCATTAATTCATGAAATTGTTACCGAAAAACTGAAATTTCGAAAACTTTGCTCACGTTGGGTACCGAAAATTCTTACTGAGCAACACAAAACACAACGGATTGGTAGTGCACTTCAGTTTTTGAACCGTTATGATGAAGGCGGTGAAGATTTTCTGTCACAGATAGTCACAGGAGATGAAACTTGGGTTTCTCCTCCCCAAGTGTTTTTTGGCGGTCAACACTTCAACGATGACGAAGAGCTGAAAGAAAATGTTTCCAAATGGTTGAAGACACAGGCGGCAACCTTCTTTGAAGAAGGCATAGAAAAACTTGTGCCACGCTATGACAAATGCCTGCAAAATTTCGGCAGTTATGTAGAAAAGTAGTTTAAGAGATGTAGATTTTAGTGCAATAAATATTTTTTCTGTATCTGTAGACAAATTATTTTTATTACCAAACGGAACTTACTTTCTGGACGTACCTCGTAACAAATAGCAAAACTGAGTAAACAATTTTTCAGTATTGAATACTATACATAATGATGCAGTGGCGTATATATGGGGGGGGCCGAGGGGGCCTCGGCCCCCCCCAAAATATACAAAAATAAATATTTGTTTATCCATAAATAAAAAAAAATGTTCATCACATTTTTATTTGTTATTCATCGCGCATACCAGCTGCTATCATGCTAACTGATTTCTAGTATAAAAAACGCAATTTGTTTAAATGAGTGCAGTTTAGTTCACTGCATGCCATCAGCGATTTCAGATCCATGCATTCGGGACGGCAAGTGGCAAGACAGAACTATTGATTGACTGACCTTGGTCCCTCTCTCCCTCACATGCTATTTTTAGCCACCCGCCCCCCCACCAACGCCAAACCGGCACGGCGGCGGCGTGTCGCGTCCACCTGCCTAATGTCAACAAGCCACTGACTGACACAGTCGTAGCGTAGTGAATAGTTTTATTCCGTGAGTCGAGTCTCATAGCGAGTTATTTTTATTCAGGTGATGTGTGTGTGTATATAATTCAGTTCTGTGTTCAATTATATGATGTAGGCTCAATGCTGTACATATTGAAAGTGAGTGATTCTCTAATATAACAATACATAATGAAAAGGCAAGCATCGATTCAAAACTTTTTTAGTAAAAAGCTCAGTGTAGATAGGTCTAATCCGGATGAGGATAATGTTGAAGCTGGCTGCTCCAGTGTCAGTGATGTCTCTGATACAAGTATGGCTACTTCCTCGACTGAGCCAGTCCCGACCTCAGCCTGTATTAGAAGTAATAAATTTGATATTGGCAATTATTGTGAACGTGATGCTATTTCTTGCCTTACTAATGATGATAAAGTTTCACTTGTTGAAAATATCTGGAAACCTCCACAGGATTATAAATATCCTACTACTTATTTATTGAATCACAAAAGATCTTTTCAAAATAAATGGCTGGACGAGTTTGAATGGCTTGCATATTCGGAGGTTGAATCCGGAAGTTTTTGTAAATATTGTGTATTATTTTCCTGTTCTAAAACTGTAGGTAAGGGAGACCACCAAATGGTAGGGACTTTGGTTACAAAGCCTTTTACTAATTGGAAAAAAGCAAGGGAGATGTTTAATAAACATAGCAATTACACAATTCACAAAAATGCACTTTTAACGGCAGAAAACACAAAAGCCATTGTACATAACAGATCTGAGAGCATAATAAATCAAATCAACATGCAAAGAAGAAATGATGTATTGGAAAACAGAAAGCGGTTGATACAGATGATACAAACTATACGGTTGTGTGGAAGACAACAAATTGCACTGAGGGGCCACAGTGACAGTGGCAGAATAGATCTAGAAGAACCAATAAATAATGATGGAAATTTTCGATCGATTCTGCGATATAGAGCTAATTGTGGAGATGATATTCTTAAAGACCATTTGAAAAGCAGTGGGGGAAAGAGTATGTATACAAGTTCTGTAACACAAAATGAACTTATAAAAACTTTTGGGGAGTTGATCCAATCACGAATTGTGTCGAATGTTCAGAAATCTGTATTTTATACTGTGTTAGCAGATGAAACAACTGACATTAGCCAAACAGAACAGCTTTCTATCTGTGTGCGATATGTGGAAGAACAGTCATTCAAAATCAGAGAAGATTTTTTAACTTTTGTCCCCGTCTATGACGTGACAGGCGAATCCTTGTCGAACACAATATTGGGAACTTTATCAACTTTTGGTTTAGATTTAAGTCAATTGAGAGGCCAAGGTTATGATGGTGCTGCAGCAATGCGAGGCCACTTAAGAGGGGTTCAGGCTCGTATAAAAGAAAAATATCCATTAGCTGTTTACAGTCATTGTTCTTCCCATTCACTAAACTTATGTTTGTCTGATGCAAGTCTTATACCTTGTATCAGAAATTGTATGAGTGTTATTAAAGAAGTGTGCAGCTTCTTCCATAAGTCTGCTAAAAATACTAACATTCTTAAAACAGTGTTATCAGAGTGTTGTCCGGAACAAAAGAAGAAAAAACTAATTTCACTTTGTGAAACCTGTTGGGTAGAAAGGCATGACTCTGTGCTTTTATTCAAAGATATTTTCGAACCAATTATTCTGGCTCTTTTAAAAATTGAGGAAGAAGAAAATAATTCTTCATCTAAAGCACATGCTCTGGGAATTTCTATAAGTCAGTTTGAATTTATTGTAAATCTTTTTGTTCTGAGTAGTATGTTGTCCACAACACATAACTTGTCACATGAGCTACAAAAAAAGATGTTGATCTATCATCATCAATGAAAAACGTGACAAGTGTCTTGGAACTTATGTCAAAAAAGAGACTTAATGCAGATGAAGATTTCAAAGCCCTTTATAATCAAATAAAAGAATTTGCAGAAAAACTGAATGTTGTGGAAGAGGTCCCAAGAGTTTGCCGTTTTCAAACGGGTCGTAATAACGTTGCTTACACCACAGGGGAAGAATATTATAGGCGAGCTGTTTATGTACCTTACCTTGATGATTTTTGTAATGCATTAAAGGAGCGCTTTGAATCACATAAAGAGAATATCGCTTCTTTACAAAATATCCTTCCTGAATTTTGTAAGAAAAATGACTTTTCCTCTATTGAAACGGCAGTAAAATTTTATGAAAACGACTTGTCCTTCAACGAGGTAGTCCAAAGCGAGTTTCTTCTTTGGAAAGAGAAGTGGATTAATGAAAGCGAGGAACCTACACCAAAAACAGCCATCGACACCCTTGAAAGATGCGGTAAGACATTTTTCCCGAATATTTACATCCTTTTAAAACTTCTAGCTATTTTACCTGTTTCTGTCGCAACAGTGGAGAGAAGTTTTTCAAGCTTAAGAAGATTGAAGACTTACTTACGCAACACCACTTCAGAAAGCAGACTTAATGGGCTTGCCCTACTTTCCATCCATAGAGACATTAACATAAGTGATGAAGATGTTATTGCTAAATTTTCAAGCGTAAAAAGAAATGTTGACTTTGTTTTGTAGGATTTACAGTAGTCAGAAGTGTAAATATGTTATGATTTTGTTCAGAGCTGACATAATATTTAATATTACAAAATGTAAGTAAAATTTCTTTAACGTGTTATTGTTTTTATTTATTTTTTAGTCTTAAACTGATTTCTTTTTCCCTAAATAAATATAAAAATAAAAAGATATAAATATAACTTTAAAAATAGTTAGGGCCTATAACTCATATCATGGGTGGGGATTGATATATTTGAAAACTAAAACAATACACTCATCTTGGATCTTAATTTATTTTACAAACTGGAAGCTAGTCTGAATGTATTAATATTTCTAAACATATACAATGATATCGGTGTAATTGTGTACATTATAAACATATATCATTTTAACTTAAAACATAATATTATCCCAATATTGTAGGAGCTAGAATAGCGTAAAATGACATCTCCATAAGTTTACTTTTTGAAACATTTCCCGGGGGGGGGGTACCCCCGGACCCCCCCGTAATGTGTCTTGGTAATACTTGCTTAACCAAGATCGGCCCCCCCGAAAAAATTTGTATATACGCCACTGTAATGATGAACCAAATGGTGGCTGTTTAAAAATTGTGTGCTGGAATAACTTTTTTAATGGTTAGTAACAGTATCGTTTTTCCGGAATAAGTTTTAAAAAATTTTAAGACTAATCGAACAAGACCTCGTTTTTAAGGATTGACCAAAGATTTAACAAGATTCATAATAAAAGGTGTGCTGCTGTTGTGGTTGCTGGTTACTACGCAGCATAACCCTTAGCACATCACAGCAAATTTGCCTATTTTTACGTAAACGTAACTAAATAAAATAAAACAATTTTTTATAAATGTGAAGTTCATTTTATTTCCATTATCTAGCCAAACAAAGGGTAAAAAAGTCATAATAATTTTTGTATATTGTATTGATACATATTTATGGTACATTGAAATATACTGGTCAACATAACAGTAGGCTATTACAATAAGTTTATAAATTGTTTACACAATTCTCATAAAGCATGTTTATAGATATATGTGTTTACACAGTTTACAAACTAATAATATAAGAGGAAAATAAACCACAAGGGCAACAAACTGACCAGCTTGAAGAAAACAAGTAATATAGTGGGAAATAGCTGGCACTGGATATGGCTTCTGTGACACGAAGCGGTTGTGCAGTTTAGAAACTCCGCACACTTTTAATATCTCCAATATTGTCTGAAAGATAATGGGCTGTCTGAAATAAGCAGGTGACTCAGTCACATGGATGACTCATGCACTTCTGCATCCGGTGGATGATTCTCTAACCTGAAATTGTTTTTTCCCGCCATTTTAAGTCAATACACCATACCACGTCTATGACGTTATGGGAATGTTTGCCTATGCTCGGTACGGCATCTTTGACTGGCTAAGGGTTAATATCATCGACAACAATGCAACAGTTGCCTGCCTACTAAGTTAAAATTGACAAAAAATTGCATCTCTGTATAAGTAAATCGGGACTTTAGGACAGTATAGATATGCTTCAAACCCATAAACAAAGCCTTAAAACATTGGAAAAGAGTTCCAAACACCCTGCATGGATTACAGTGTATGGCTACTGTTTGCCAACAAATAAAAAGTTGATTTACAATATTTTGGTGATTGAATATTAACTCCCATATATCAAGTGAAGTAAATCTAGTTTATGGCAGTCTGTCATTCACAGACAAGGAGAACCAATCTGCTGGTTGGCTATAGACTGGTATTGTATGAAATAGAGGGTATATAACGATGACAGAGAATTCTGACACCTATGAACATTGAAGTATGGAGGAAGTTGAAGAGTTTATGTTCTTCTAGCCGAAGGAATATGATGTAATCCACGAATTAGAACATTAATTAAACTTTTCCACCATATGTGATTGTTGAGGGTACAGTCTAAAAATAGGCTACTGTAGTTCTTATTTCCCAAAATATAATTAAATTTACTAAAATGAGAAACGGATTTTGTCACTAAATTTTGGAAATGAAGGAAGTTTTTGGGCGAGCCGGTGGCCGAGTGGTCTAAGGCGTCAGGACTTTGAGCTTGGGTTAGAGATAGCGCTGGTTTGAATCCGGCCTAGACCGGAAGATTTATCAGTAATATTCACCTTCTACTGTACTGGTTCGCCCTCTCTGTCTGATTAAGTTCCTCGCACAGATCAATAGTCTATGAGGAATGGGAATACTGTCTGAATAATTACCGTACATATGTTCTGTACTCTTAGGTTGACTATATTTTTCAGTGAGGTGCAATACTCAATGTGTGCATATTTAATTTTTGTAGGTAGACCCAGATAGGATAGATGACATTGAATAGAACATTTCAAAAACTAAACTATCTATAACATAAAGTTACCATTTATATCACATCACTTTTAACTGCATATGTTTATTGTGTATTTCAGCCCAGTTAAGGTGAGGTACAAAAGGAATCCGTTGCCAAAAATGGTATGGTCATTGATGGCAGAAAAGGACTTGAGGAAAAAACTAAAAGAGTATGGCTTAAATACACAAGGAGATAAAAAAGTTCTTATATCAAGAATACAAAGGTGAGCTTAAACTAAAAATTGAAAAGCGTTTAAATGGGAATAAAAAAAATGTATTAAACCAACTAGATTATATTAAATAGACTATTAAAAATAAGTTTTATTTCAACTCTATTATAGTTTTTTTATTATAGTTACTTATTACTATTATAAAAACACTAAAATAAATGAATAATTACACTTACAAATGAGAACTGAAAACACCAAAAAGACGCTGTCAAAATAGCTAATAGAGACTAGAAAATACTTTTACTTTGAAAAGTCGATATTATTATTATTCTATTTTACCGTGCCTTTCGTCTAAGACACTAATCAGGTATACTGATGTAAACTAAAACTCCTCTCCTTTTTAACGGCGTTTAAAGTATGACGATATCGTTATTGCTTATATTTTAATGAGTCATTATACCCAAGAGTGCAACACAGCTAAATTTTAGGTTTGTTCTGCTGTGGTAGCACCAAATAGGGCTAAAGTTAAGCTATGTTCCGTTTTGAGGGTTAATGTACCACATAGAGGAAAGAAAAAGTTTCAGCATGCAATAGTTGCTGACTAGGTGTCAAGTTAGAAGGTGTGGGTGTCATGTAGTTATTTATCCAGTTGCTGAGCAAAAGTGACCCTGTTCCTTTTTTTCTCTTTCTTTTTTTTAAGCATTAACTTTCTCTTTTGATTAAAAAAATATAAAGTTAGTTCTTTTTATGTAATGTTTCTAAAATTTAATTTCAATGCTTGTAGGTACATACTGTTGTACAATTCAGAGTGCGATAGTGACAATCCTAGACCTGTATCGGAAATTATTCGCCAGGTTGAAAAAGAAGAAAAACAAACTCCAGCTCAAAGTCATCAGGTTGGTTGTTTATTTTCTAAGCCATAGAAGGTTGGTTAGGGAGCATTTAACGCGGAGTTTTCAAACAGGTATTGGCTGGAAATTGTAAAAGCAGGTTTGACACCAATGAATACCTGAGTGAAGATAAGGAAAGCACTTATTTGATAAAGGTTGTGGCAGTGTTGCTATTGTTTGTTTTGAATAGTATATACACCATAGAGTGCTATAAAATATTTGTTTATGATTAATTATTAAGGTTTTATGGAGATAATGATGTCGGAGTTTTTTCAAAAAAGTCGGTAAATATTAAAAAAAACATGGTTGTAAATGTAACCAAAACTTTCTTGATACCTATTTAATAAAAAAAGTTATGGTGTAGTTAATCTTTATGAATTAAATATTTTCATAACATTTATGTTTTAAAATAATATACTTGTTTCACTCTTGTTGAGGGCTAAGCTGTCAAACTCCCATGAGGAGCCTTACAGTTATAAGGGAGCCATGGCCTCCCTTATAAGGTAAAGCCCAAGGCATCGTAAGGGAACTTTACCTTTGGTTCCATGACTGAAATGTATCTTTGGCCTTAGCTGAGGATCTTAGCTTCTGGCCTCATGGGAAACTTAGCCACTTAGGCCTACCTAGCTCGCTGGTTTGATGTCTGTTTTTTAACAGTTGATTTCAGCCTAAAGCCTTCTAATAGATCATCCTACAACGTCCTGGAAGAGCTTGGCCTTCAATATCCCACTTAATTTCTGCTTTTAGGTTTGTTTGGAATCTTGGCCTTCGATCTTAGGTACCGCAAGAAAGTTTTGCATGCAGCTTCGCTTGAGAAGTTTGCCCCCTGTCTTAAATAATTTTCAATCCTGTATCTCTATTTACAAGTTTTAAACTTTTTTTAGAAATTAAGCCTATTATCTGATAACAGTTTAACAAAATCTAGAGGACAAAATTGTTGTAAATTGAACTCTAAAACATAAAAAAATTCATGGGATTTTAAATGTGATCAGCTGTTATATATTATAGACCCAAAACACAAACTGTGCACCATCTGCTTCTGGATATTTAAATCTTGTTTGTGAATGCAAATTTTTCACTAACTTTTTTCAAAAGAAGACAATTCTGAGATCTGTTTGATGTAGGGTGGACATATATAAGACTTCTAGAACATTTAATACATAACCAAAATAATTCAGTAGATTTGAAATTTGAACAACTGTTTTTAACCCTAGAAAGATAACATTGTGTACATGTTTAATTAAAGCTAGTGCATCGTAAAGTCTACTAATGAAAAGTACAGAAAAAGTGTTTGCGCTATTTATATTTTAAAGAAACTGGTCACTTTACTTTTGATATATCATATAATCAGCTTTTAAGTATTTTTGAAATGGAAAGTCTTGAGAAAAGGAGAAAATTGGCGCATTTACTGTTTCTTTTTAAATTGTTGAAAGGTGAAATAATGGATTCATTTTGTCTGTCTAAAATTAATGTTTATGCTCCAACATTTTATAATAGGTCGAGAAATTTGTTTAATATTGATTTTTCACGCACAAGAGTACAGTTTTCATCACCTTTAAACACAATGATGAGATTATATAACTCCTTGTCAGGAGAAGTTGATATATTTGCAAATAATATTTACCAGTACAAAAGATACTGCCAAAGGGGTTTAAATTGATCTAGCTTGGACCAATCAATTGAAATTAATTGTTGATATGTATATAGATAAATAGTTTTTAACTTTTAGTCAGCCTACATAAAAAAAAAGAGAAAAGCATTTTATTTTTCACTCATATCCTCTCGCTACTATGGAGCCTAGTTATTGTTAATAGAGTTTATTGTTGTTGATTATTATTAATACTTATAATTATTTATTATCACTGTTATTGTTATGCTATTTATTATTTATTTGTTTGCTTATGTTAATAGTGTTGATTATGTATGTGGCACTGGACTGGACATGAAATCGTGGACTTTAAATTAATTGCATGTCTTCTTTCATTGAACATGCACAGTGTAATTGGGTAAATAACCTGTATTGTGCATGTAAAAAAATAAATAAATAATAAAAAGGTTGAAATAATAAATGGTTTTAAGTGAATATACTTATTTTTATTGACGACAATAACATTTTTTAACTTAAAAGTTGAGTTTTCTGGCAAGAAATGGTTTTATAGTTGTTCAGCTTACTCAACACATTATTTACCACGATGCTCGGCACAAATAGCCTTATTTCACAAGGAACAGTAAAAAGAAGTCATTTTCTCATGGCAATTAGATGTATCTTGTAAATCCTTGGTTGTTGTTCAGAATGACTAACTTGATTTTTCAGTAATGAAACTCACAAAACTTCTGCGCTGCCTTTGCCGGAGTTGCCTTTGTAGATTTGAGGTTTCCAAACGCACAAGTAACCATTGTTTTACTAAGTCACTATGGAAATCTTTTGCAAATGCTCACCTTAACTCAGTTTTTTATGTAACTTCAGAACATTATTCACCTAAATGATGTAGGAATTCACCAACATTATGTTTATCATTCCCAAACATACAAAGACTTCTGGTTTTTCTACGCATGACATTTGGTTGTTCATTTGGTCCAAGGAGTTCACTACTCCTTTTGTGGAGTTGTAGGTCTCAAAAATGTGGGGTTTATTAGACTCAGGAAATATTGTTGATTATGGGCCGTTAACAGCTGAAGTTCTACATGTTGTTTTATATTTTGTAAGATACCATGCTTTTTTGTCCATCAAAACAAAACAGTCTAGTTCCGATTGCTCTACCTTTGGAATCCGTCATTTCTGGGGATACTTCCCTCTTGTTCTACCTAAGAATCCATACTAATACTAATTTTTAAGGACCTTCTAGCAGTAATGGGGCCAGCTGAACAGAGGTAAACCAATAATCAGTGTTGATATTTTGGTTTTAACTATGATAAGAAAACATTACAAGAAAAACTGCATACCATTGAATAGTTAAAGTATGGCGAATCTGCAAAAATAGATCACTTCAGAATTAGGAGTAAAAACAAGCACTGTAAGTGGCAAAAAACTTTACACACAAGTCTTAATTTATCCTGTGTTTGTTAGCAGTAGTAAATGTCACATAGCCTACATTTGAGCATTAGGTTTTCTACTTTATACGAATAATCTTTACAGTAACATAGTTCTAATTATAGTATAAGTTAATTATAAAAGTGCAGATATGCCTAATACACGTGGCATTAGTAAATATTGATGTTTGAAAGGTGATCAGTTCTCGCACAGACTACTTAACCTTGAAGGCTGGCAAATACGGAAGTAATACAATCCAGATCGGTTTGCTGCAACATTGATATGGTTAGTCACAAGTCCACTGTTGTAAAATTAGTAGTATTAAAATAATAAATGAAGTATCACATTAAAAGCTGCTATTTTACCAATATACTATACTATTCATTGGTGTAAAGGGTAACTAATATTTTTGGGCATAATGAGACATATTTTACTTAGCAAATTTGGAATTATTTACAGTGATAAAAAAGGATGTTAGACCAAATGTTTTTTCAGAACGTATACTGCTACTTTTAAACAAATCATTGAGAAATGGTTTTTTTATTTAATGATTTTATTTTTTTAGCGGCTGTTTATGAACAGTAAATGCGATCCCAAGATAATTGAGGAAGAAAATAAAAAATATAGTAAGTACAAATCCTCTCAAAAATTATAGTCCATGTTCTTTTTTAATTCATACATATACAGTAAATGGTTACTTTCATGCCACTAATATATCACGCTGAAGCTATGATCAAATACCAATTTTGTAGAACTTTATAGTTATTTCTTGTATTCATAAATACACTTATATCATCATATTTGTTATACACAATGTTGGGCTATGTACAAATGTACTTTATTTATCATGGATATTAGATAGGTCGTTGCTTGCTATTTCATCTGTATTAGCTTAAAATTCTATGTTTTGCTGTATCTTAAACAGTTCTACCTTTAAAATAATGTAAACATAACGAGATAGAAGGGCACAGTATTAAATATTTGTTAGGTTAGGTTTAGAGACCACTATTACTCACTTACATGGCCACTGATAGCCAAGTTGGTATGCCTGGCCAATGATACACCCCCACTTTCTTTGTTAATTGTACGATTCCATTATAACTAAACTGATTTTAATGAGAGTGAAGGGAAACCACCAAAGAAATCTTAATTCACAAGAGTATAACATCTTTTGAATTTATCCTTCTCGAGTGTGATTTAGAGAGAAACAGTAAACAAAACCTACATTCACTGGCGAAGTTCTTCTTGTACCTAAAAGTTCTTGTAAAAAAACAAAAGTCTCGTGATGTGTTAACAGTCTTCTCTAGTGAATAATTTTGTTGTACTCGAGCCTCGGACCTTCTACCTGGTGTTGATTTTCAAACTACTTGCAACTCTGTTGACTATCAGAACACTGACTGATGTTTATACGTTCTTCCCCAAACCATTTTGTGATTTGAAAAACCATGGCAGTTGACTCTCCTTCCCCGCTTGGCTACCAGGCAGAGCCAGTTTTCATCAGTAGCTGATGACTGTGCTTTGCAGTTGAACGTTACTTCACTTGAAAATTGTTCCCAATTACATTTTTTAACATATGTACTTAAAATGTTAACTTGCCTCTTAGGACTAGTGTGATTAGTGCCTCCTGAGACAGAGTTTCCTAACTGTTTTGGTTTATTTTTATAGAATATATAAAATTAGAACAATAGTTATGTAAAAAATAAAACAGTTGAAAACATCTGTCTCAGGGAGCTTTAGATAATTGTTTCCTCTTTAAAAAAAGGCCAAGTTTAAAATTGTCTGTTCATAAACAATGCTGAAATCTTATTTTAAAATTAAGATTGGCCTTATGGAGAATCAAATCCAATATGGTGGCTGGTGTAGCAGATTTAATGTAGCTACTTTCCTTTTGACGGTTACTGCTCTGTTAATGAAATCAGAAAAATATATTTAACTTTTATCACATAATTTTCTGATTTATGTCTTAACCCTTTAACAGTTGAGTTCTTGATCAGCTGTACACCCCCAGACCAGGTTTTTTTAAGAAAAACAGGTTTTTAAACATATGTTTGTATTTAAATCTTGAATAAATAAAGTATTTTATTTAAATCTTTTAATTTTTTATGTTTTGAAGAGTGAAAGTTACCATATTTTATAAAAATAAACTTTACTTTTTAGGTACTTATTTAGGTAATAAAGCAATAAAACAATAAAAACATATTTATTTTTTAAATGAACATACAGTAAGAGTACTTATAAAATGGTTGTTTATAATGTTACGAAACATTATATTCACTAAAAATCTAATTTTATTTGAGAAACTTACTCTAAAATTGACGGAGGGTGTGGTATTCAACCATACAAGGATGGACGCAAAGAAGGACGTCACATTCCCTACACATGAATTGTGTTTCCTTTCTCCGTTTTGGTTTCAGTTTCGAATTACCACACACATGGCAATATCTTCGAGGTTTTTGATTTTTTGGAGTGGGTGGTATGGGCAGTAAGAAATGTCTCTGGGTGAGTCTAAGGGGTGTTTCTCCATTCGAAGGACGACCACCTTTAGGATGTCATTGGAAGACCTAAGTATGTCATTGGTTTGGTCAAACCTTCCAATAGGCCTAAAAGTTACATTTCTGTTATTTATACTCCTACCTTCATCAAATATATTGGGTATGCCCTCTGAAACAGTTGTAGGTCCATCTCCAGACTTTATTTATTTTATTTATTTATTCATAAGACGCCAATCATCAAGATATGGGCGAATATGGATTTCGAATGAGTGTGATGAGTGTATATGAGCGAATGTAGTCATTGTTACAAACTAAGGCCGACTATTCCTTAGAAAGTGTCATTAATTAATAGCCCAATGACAAATGAACAGCCGGTGGTTATCAGCTGATCGTTCTCAAAATGTATTGACTCTTGGAATAATAGCTTGGAATAGCTTGGAATAACGTTTTCATTTACTTCATTTATTGAACTGTTCTCTGTTTAAGAAGAAATGTCCGAAATAAATCACTTTCGCCGTTATCAGATAGTTCACTAAGTCATCACGACGAAAATACTTGTGGATTTCATCAACACACAGTTTACGTTTCGCCATTTCACTTTGTTTACATTCAGCTACAATGCATTGGCGGCAAACAGCACAACAGAAGTCATGTCAGCTGGCGCGACTCAGAAATTAAATGCACGCAGTGATGTAACCACCCTGAGTCAGAAACAAAATAGACTACGAGAAAGACAAGAAGTTTCCCGAATAGTTCCGTACCAAACATGAAGTAATACGATCCTCTATGACACCGTAGCGCCCGGAAATACGATCCCTATGCATGCGCTCGCGTATATGCGAGCATGGTCCACGGGCGGGACATTGTGTCGCTCACATATATGCGAGCGTGGTCGTTAAGAGGTTAAGGTAGGACTTTTGTGTTTTTAATAACCCTGACAATAATTAATAACTGTAGAATTATAAATATTGGCTACATATACCACATTGAAAACTAAATACATCACTCACAAAACTATATTATTAATATCTATACAATAAATCATATAATCAGTGTTTTAAAATTATTTTTTTTACTTTTAAAAATGATTATCGTACTTCAATTCTTTTTTTTTATTCTAAGAGTGAACATGAAAATTGTATTAGTTTACATATGAAATTAAATTGTTAAATATATAATAATTAGAGTAACAGCTTCAATATTTTCGTGATAGTATTGTAATATTGTCGAATTAGGAACTGGTTTAAGAAAGGGATTTAAAAACTAGGACATGAAATAAATTTTGGAACCAAGGAAAGAAAAGATAGCAAAGTTTTAAACCAAAACTGAGAAAAGGAAAGACAAGATAGTGACCAACAAAAAGGTCGGAAATAAAAATAAAAACGTGCTCAGAATAGTTTAGTCTCAAAAAGTAATGAATAATACTCAACTCATACTTCTTTTTGTTCACATATATCATTTTCCCAGAAAAGTAAAAAAAAATTATCGCATAAATGAGTTAAAATACTTATATAAAGTAATGTATAAATGAAATAAATAGCTAAAAATAGCTATACTTCAGTGCTTTTTTTTTATTTGTAAATCTTGCTGTAGAGAAAAGTCAAATCAATATAAATAATGTACCATAACAGTTAGGATGAAAGATTTTCATAACATACTTAAATAGTGTTAACATTACTCATCAATATAATAAATAACATAATATAAATTAAATGAATAACTTATTCAATTGTCTTGTTTCAGTTGAAGAAAATAAAAACAGCTTTAAAAAACTGATTGAAGCAATGAAAGAACGTGAGGGACGTAATATCAAACCTCTATCACTTTCATTTAATAGAATACTGAGTGATGATGAAGATGATGTCATAAATACCAATGAACTTAAAGAAGCAAAATGGAGTAAGCCCACCTACGAAATACCAAGCACGTCAAAACAATGTGTTGAACGTATAGACTTATGTGACTCAAGTGAAAGTGTTGGAAATGGTTCATTAACTTCGTCTCCAATTTTGGGAGCGCCAACGTCTGTCAATAAAAAACTGTGTAATGGGTATGCTTCTGAGGATTCGTCTGAGAGTGACCTGACTCCAAATAGTTTAACAAAGAATAGTAAAAATATTTCTAAAGTGAATGAAGTTCAAAGCAGTAATCTAGACGAGTTGTGCTCAATGTTGAACTCTTCAGACGGGGAAGTAGATAATGATAATGTATCCATTTCATCAATTAAAAAATTCAGATCAATTTGTAGGTCTCCTTCACCAAGTTGCCTCGATACAGCTCATAACAGTGATAGTGAAGACAGTTTCAGCCTGCTAACCAATAGAAACTCAGGTAAGACTTGTATACTAATTATGTTTATAAATTAAGTATGGTTATAAATAAGTTGAAACAATGAATTTACATCTATAAGAAGTAAAAAGCCAATGTTAGACAACTTTCTTTGTAATTTTGCTATCTTGGCACGGCAGCCTAGTTTGAGATGGAGAATAACAGAGAGGGCAGTGCGGCCACCTGGAAGATTATAATTTGCCATGAGAATGAGAGAGAAAAGGAAACGGCAGACCAGGGTATTGTGTTTGGAGAGGGGTAAGTGGCAGGAATGCTCAATCATTGCTATGTATCGGCAGCTGCACTAAGCTCGTTATGTCTGCTACAGGAAGTCTGACTGTTTCCTTATCTCTTTTCGCTCTTATATAGATGTGTATCCATTGGTTGAAATGAGGATTACATTCTGGCATCTACTACTAAAATGTTATTTTTGATTCTCAGTACTATCTGACACACCCATTTGGGCGTACAATACTACTTATGGCCCACTCACCCACTTCTCAACAAAAAACAGCTGATAGATTTACTGTGTACATTCCCCTTTAAGTTTGTACTTTTTGTCAGACTTGCTGAGTCAATATTATTTTTTAACAATTAAAAGAATAGCCTAATTTATTTTCAACTCTTTAAATATTTCAGCATTGCTATCAGGGACAGATTGATCTAGTCGAATAGTTCAAGGATCATTATGAGAATCGTTAATCTCTTAATTTTAAATTAAATTATTTTTCAAATAAATTTGCCAAGCACTTTTGAGTATGATAGTAGATGGGCGGCCATTATACTAAAAAAGTTAATATTTCAAACAATTTGTTGATTTCATAACTAGAAATATATAAATCTAAACCTATTCTATATCAATCTAATCCATATAATCTAAATTTAATATGTATTATTTTATGATAACAGCAGATAGCAAGATGTTTTCTGGTCCCATGTGATTTGTTAGTATTAATTTTAATTACATCGTAAATAAACAGCAAAATAAAATAAGTTACCAGTAAAAACATAGCAATATCAAACTGCTAAGAATTAATTAGGTACAGCTGTAAAAGGTTCAGATTTTTATTATGACTAACATGTTTTTATCGTTTTAACAGGAGAAGATGTTTTAGATGATCTCACAGAAGCCGTTACAGAGAACTTACCAAGTATAAACAGTCAACTAGATGATCCAGATTTTGTGGTTGACACAGAAGAAATAGAAAATCACAGTGAAGAAGTATTTGTTCATAAAAGAAGATCAAAAAGAAAATTTCAGAACTCTGTCCTAAATGACACTAAACCAAAATTCAGCCCTCGCCGGACTAGGCGACGACTGAGCAAATAGGAATAGAAGTTGTTTTTATTATTATTTTACCTCTTATAAAAGAGCAACTTATTAATATTTGACAGTAATTTATAGTGCATTTAGTTCAATTTACATTTTAATGTTTTTAATTGATTTATGTACAATTTCATTATCTTCTTAAATAATCAATCATACATTTTTGTACAAATCTGAAGTTAAAAGTACTAGAGGACATCCCTGAACACTTCGCATGCCAACCCCGTCACAGCGCTCGTGATACCTTGGCATTTGGCCTTGGCATGTAACTTTTAACTTTAAATTTTAGTAATTAAACTGTATTAAGTAAAATCATAAAATCATATTATTTAAATTCATTTACAGTAGCTTATTCACTGCACTTGATTTGCACTCTATAGCATAATAATTATAAACAACCAATGTTATTACTAAGTTTATTTCAAATGTTTTTAATTTGTTTAATGGCTGATGATAACATACCTTCGCTACATGTATTCGCTCTTTTATTATTAATTTGATATTTTACTGTGCTGCTCTCTATGTTTAACCTAACAACTTATTTGGACCATTTAATATTGCTGGTAAATTAAAATTAATCTCTATAAGAATAACATTACAACTTTTATGCCGTGTAGGACAAAAACCTATGGGAATTAAAAAAACCTAGCTCCATTAGGACTTAGAAATCAAAATTATGTTTTGAATAAAAAAAATTGCATGAAAATCGGTCAAGTAATAAGTTCAGAGAGTGAGTGAACTAAATGACCCGATTGTTTTAATATGTAGGATTGTCTCCAAAACGTTATTTGAACAAAGTGGTAATGAAATCATCTCTAGGTGCTAAGCTATTTATGACAGTTTTGCAAGTGCATTTTGAACTCACCTGTTAATTATAATAAGAGAATCAGTGGGCCTCCTAATATGCACAAGTCTAGACTGTCCACTCATTCTCCCAATTTTAAATGAATGGTAGTCTCAGTAAAACGTCCATTTAGAATCTACAGAGTCTTA
Source organism: Stictocephala bisonia (assembly GCA_035578905.1). Taxonomy (NCBI): domain Eukaryota; kingdom Metazoa; phylum Arthropoda; class Insecta; order Hemiptera; family Membracidae; genus Stictocephala; species Stictocephala bisonia. The sequence goes on from JAQJVL010001143.1 coordinate 141,094, forward strand.
TCATATATGTTCTAAAAATTCGACTTTGTAGTTTAATTTGCATATTTTACACATATTTATTGTTTAACGTAGAATCTTCAAGAATTTATAAAAACAATACAAAATACGTAAATTTCTGTAAATTTGAAATCAATGATTAAAGCAACAGCGAAATTTAAAATTTTTTAAATATAACAACCGAAGGGTAGGATTTTACTTTGTAATCTGTTAGCAATATTGATAATGTGAAGAATGGTATAGTTTATACATTATGGGATCAGTACTGAAAACTTTACAATTACTAGCTGTTTTTATAACTCAATAATAATTATAAAGTTCAGTTCAGGCCTAAAATAATCTGTACAATCTTATTCACCTTTTTATCATGGTTTAATTTATGAAACATTGCAATAATATTGCCTTCTATACATCCAATAAGATAATATACTTGATTAGGGATTTTTCGATATTGGAAGAATTATTTATTCCAGGTGATAGTTCTGCCAGATGGTGACCTAAGCTGACTTTTCACTGCTGCAGAGTGTCATCATATGAATTCTTTACAACCATCTCTTTCTCTCCAAAAGGGTCCGTGTTTATTTATAAATCTGGATCCCTGTTAAGTACTAAATATTCCAAGTACATCATAAGGCACCCTTGAAGATCAAAATACATATCCAAACAAAATCTTTTGAGCGTAGACACTGTTTTAGACTGTAAAGTTATGAGATTTAAAACCAGCTGTTTATGTTCAGAATCTGAATCTTTAAGTTTATTTTTGTAAGGTATTCTAAGTTTGTCCTACTTCTTAGCCCATTTCAAGAAATGTTATGTTTTCTAAAATGTTTTGTATATATTTCAATTTTGTTCATGGAACTGTATATAAGTGCTAGCTGAGAAATAGAGCCGAGCCTCTAACCAACCCTTTGGGCTTCTTCAAATAGGAGATTAATTGTCAAATCTTTGTCAAAAAATAAAGCAGGGATAGTGCAAGCTCTCCATGAAAATTCCCAAATTAAATATTTCCTCAATACATCTGTTATACAATTTGACCACAAAAGTGTCTTCCTCGAAATTTAAATCAACAGTTTTCGTAAACCAACAATACTCATAGACAAATTTAATACAGATCTTATTGCTCCTCCTTAAGCCTTTGCCAAACAGCCAAAATATCTCTGACCTCAATAATTATTTCAGATAAAGTAGCTAGAGATGCATTTACTAATTCATCGGGTAATAATCTACCAGCACTTCTAATACAATAGTAGACGATGTTCTTGCACACTTATGAACCATGATTGCTGTAGTAGTATTGTATGGTGAATCTCTATATAGCCTAAGGTTTGATTTACTTGCAACACAGTTAAAGTGGAAGAGACTAACCCTTCTTCAGGATAATTTTCTTATCATGGAGTGAACGATTTATAGTTTTATAGTTGTTATGTACGGATCTCTCTCAGTTTGCATTCCTTGATATACCAAACTACAAATGTTGGATGACTGCTTATTTTTAAAATTAAAGTCTTAAATATGAAATGTGTCTTTTCAGGTTAATGCTTTTTAGCCGTGCACACAGAGAAACAATATCTATCATATACTCCGTATGGACATTTTTGCAGTTTTATTACCTATTTTTAACATGAATATGACTAATAACGACACTAATATCACTACAATTGCTCATGGAGACATCCCTTGAAAACTGGATCAAGTCATATATTCACTTTAATCATAAACACAATTATTAACAGCTTTTTCTTTCCTTTGAATGGACAATATTTTGAGGGCCTCTCTCTGCCACTCTAATCACAGATAAAAAAAAAAAAAAAAAACTGCAGAGTGAACAATTTACTTAATTTTAAGTCCTAATGCTCATGTTTATCTACTAAAAGAATTTGTAGTATTATTTATTATCCTCTTATGTGTCAAATAACTGATGACAGGTTAATCTCAAAATATTATGAAATAAATTACTCATACTTTGTTGTTTGAAACTTATTTGTTTGCATGGTTCATGTAAACAATTTGTTGGGAGACCATAGTTTCCCTCCAGTGGGCTGCAAGGTACAGTCACATACTAAACCATACAAATTTGATCACTGAGCTTCTGATTTATTTTAAATCTAATCATTTGTAAAATTTCTGATAGTTTTCTATTGTTTGGTTTAACATTCTAGTCTCTTTCTATATTAACTTCTGCAATAGGCTTGGCCTACTCGTAAATTAAAAATTGTGGAATTTAGATGTTATTAGATTTTTAGTATGTCACTTTTACTACTTCACGACTATAATCATATGGAATATTCCAGTTTCACTTATATAACCTAAGCAATTTTAAGAAATAAGACAGCAAGTCAGTTTGTTCTTCTTACAAATTTCTGATTGATCAGAACAGACAATCAAACAGAAGCTGTCCGCAGGCCATTTACCATGGGCTTATATATAATAGTCTTTAATAATATTGTCAAATTGTATATTTCTTAGATTACTTCATAATACCTAAAAGTTATGTGGGCGTAAGAGAAAACCAAAATTCAGTTTGGGGTTTTCGGCAAGTGGTAATTTGGTTTATGCAACTTTACGTCATTAAATTTTGAAAAATGTATACATTATTACTATACCAATATTTAAAAATAAACATGAGAGAAAAACACCAACAGATTCTTTGATATAAACTTATAAAATATATTTTCTTATAGTGGTGGAAAGTACTTAGTAATGGAATATTGAAATAAATATAAAATAAAATATTGAATAAAATATAATCTATTTTACTAACAATGGGAAAATAGAAGAAAGAGTAAAAGACAATTGCCACAGTTAAGAAGCTAATAGAAATATAATAACTGTTTATTTAATATCTTCATTTATAGAAAAAAATGTGAATGCTAGATTAAATAATATGTAAGATATACAATAATTGTATTATACTGTCTATTATTATGATTTGGTTAAAGTTTGGCACAAATAAATGTTTAAAACTGTAAAAGCAAAAAAAGTTTGAACATACAAAAACATGAGTGTGTCCTGTAGTTATAATTTAGCAAGTAACAGTATTCCAGACTACAACAGTACCTATGTAATGATCGGTTACGTATAAAAAATTTCAAAACCACAATACTTTTCCCAGATATACATAATTTGTACAAAATCTATGACTGTTACCTGGTAATAGACTCATAAAAATATATTCTAGATTAAAAAATCATTTCTATCAATATTCACATGTATTTTGTATTTCTTGTAAATAAAGCTTGTTTTAGCTCTTGATAAAATATTTGTTATTTATATTTAGCTCTAATCTATGCCTTATGTACAGTGTAATATTTTTTTATAAAAATTATCACTATTTTGCTAAGATATTTGTTAACCAATAAATAATAGTTTATAATTTTTTGGTGTTGTTAATGAAATGACAACCTAAAGCCATAATTGCTGTAGAATATAACTCATAGTGTGATGACATTCCATTTGATTACTGACTTTTATTTCTCTCTATAATATCTAATTCTATGATTTTGGTAGTGGTTTTAACTGAAATTTATGTTATTGAACTGTGATGTTGGATTATTAATTAGTATTTTTTGTTTGTTTGTAAAGACGATTTTCTTATTTATAATTTGTTGTTTTACTTTCCATAAGAACTCATGTTAAAATAGCAATAAAATTCCTTTGTTAAGTCTGCAAGCCTAAACTGCAGAACTGATTTTGATTGTTTTCTCTATTTTAGGTTAAAGTTCTTGAACTGTAGATACATTGGATGTAATTTTATTTTATTTTTTTAATACGTTTTCTTCATTTATTAACAATAAACTCTCATAAGAAACCATTTTAAATAGTTTTCGAATTTTTTGGACAATCTGTTAGAAAACAAAACTCACTGTTTCTTTTTGAGTTATTTACCTAGAAAGGCAAAATTAGTCACTTTAAGCCCGCCATACACTCCAAACCGAGCGCTGAGTCGGAACACTGATTGACAGCTTATCTACTCTGTTCAGAGCTATGGGACGAATTTTTCACAATTTTATCATCCCGAGTCGAGCGGCAAACTGAGCATTATCTTGTAACATGTTGGCCAAACTAAAACTCTTTGAAAGAACGACTGCAGATCAAGTGCTGCTGGTCATTTTCAAGTGTGTTATATATAGTAGGTCTACAGTTTTACAACTTCTACATGGCGGGTTCAAAGACAATACTAGCGCTGTATACAAATGAGAATATCTTCATACAGCAAAAATTAAAAAAAAAGGGTTGGTGATTAAAAAATTTTTTGAAAATAAGAAATGGTGGTATTATGCTGTTGGCAGACTGAGCCGTAACTTTCCTTTGATGCATCGGGGAAAACCGACAACAGACGGTTCAGGGCTCAGCTTATGCTTAATACTTCATAAGCCATTATGCTTAATGGCTTATGAAGTAATGCTTGTCACGTCAGTGCTCGGATCCACTAAACATTATTGTAACATGTCAAAATGTTATATAATGGTACTCAGTTCATTAATCTGTGGGGGGCTTTAGGTAGCTATATCTCCTTAAAGAAACAATTTTTTTTGAGATTTCTTACTAATTAATATTATTAACTTATTTACTTTTTACAAGAAGAATAACATTTTGATTCAAAAACATTATAGTTTTTTAATTAGCATAATATGTGTTGGTAGATATACAGTACAAGTAAACATGACATAATACAAATGTATTACAAAACATTTCAAAAATAATTTGTTATCAAACACCTTTAACCCTAAAACCGGTGAGCCTTTTTGTCTCAACTGCTAAGCTCTAATGGTGAATTTGCAAGGATTTTACTAAAAAAACAGAAAAAATACATGAATAACACAATATACTAAGCATTATATATATAATTATTTTCAGTAATATACAAGTTTATGTAAAAGTCAAACTTGGCAAAAAATATCATGTTAACCTTGTCCAAAATATTAAAAAAAAAATATTTTTTATTTTTACACGCATGTTGGAACCTTATCCTTTAGTCTAATTAAAAATTCAAGATAGCAAAATAGCTCAAATTGTTTTTTAGATTGAAAATATATACACTTATTGACAAATTACACATATAATATTATTAAAAAATGTTCAACATGCAATGTAAACAATCTACTAGACTGTCAGGTCAGCTGGGAAAGAATATTAGTAGTTTCCAAAATTGCCAACATACATTTTTTAGGAAGGAAAATAAGCTCACTATGAATGAATGATGGTTTTCGTAGAACAAAACTATATATTATAGAACACAGAAATGTGTACAGTGCCGGTGCAAGAATAGAATAAAAAATGCTTGATATGATGCGTCTTGATCGAGACGCATAACGGTTCTAAAGTTAAATTGAAGCTCCTAAAAATTTAGATATTTCATGAGGTTAATCTCCTAACTCTTTGAGAACTTAAGATTCAATCCGCATTTATTGCTTCTATGGCGAGGAACAATGGCGATTGGTTGGTCTGTCATGGCGTCACTTTGAGGACTTCAGATTCAATCCACATTTATTGCTTCTATGGCAAGGAACAATGGCAATTGGTTGGTCTGTCATGGCATCACTTTGAGGACTTAAGATTCAATCCGCATTTATTGCTTCTATGGCGAGGAACAATGGCGATTGGTTGGTCTGTCATGGCATCACTTTGAGGACTTCAGATTCAATCCGCATTTATTGCTTCTATGGCGATTGGTTGATCTGTCATGGCATCACTTTGAGGACTTAAGATTCAATCCGCATTTATTGCTTCTATGGCGAGGAACAATGGCGATTGGTTGGTCTGTCTTGGCATCACTTTGAGGACCAAGTTATGATGATCATGGCGCTTGTAGTTGCTGTCATTATTTGCTTATGTATTAAAAAAAATACAGTGAAGATTATAAAATGACAGTTTAATAGTTGCTAGAAGTAACTATCTATTCAAGTGATCACAGAAGACTATGAAAGGACTTGCTACACCAAGTGTTCTTAGACCTTTATGTCTAACTCAGTAACTATGAATTTTTAACTCTCTTCATTGAATAATTTTTACGTAGTCCAACATACGACTCTCTACCTGGTGTTGTCTTTGGAACTACTTGCAACTCGGTCGACTATCAGAAGACTGGTTGTCTGTCCGTCCATCCCCAAACTAATGTGTGATTTGAACAGTCGGGTCAGTACTCTCTGTTCCCCGTTTGGCTACCAAGCGTGCTAGTTATCAGTAGCTGACAATTGTGTTTTGCAGTTAATCATTACTTCACTCGAAAAAGCTTTACGTTTACATTTTTTAACATATTTATTTAAACTTTAACATGTTTACTGGACAAGTGTGACTAGTGCTCCCGGACAGATATTTTCCTATTTGTTTAGTTTATTTAAAAAAAAATATTAGATTAGAATAGTTATTGGTATATAACCACATAAACTAACAACAGTTTGAAAAAATCTGTTTCGGGGGCACTGGAAAATTATGTTTCCTATAAATAAAGGTCTAAATTAAAGCTTAAGATAAAGCTTTAGTTTTATTTTAAAATTAATAATTGGCTTTATAAAAATCAAATCCAATATGGGGCAGGATAGCAAACTCTTGACAGTGTAACAGAGAGGTATATAAAAAATTATGTAAAAAAAGAAATAATCTCATTTAATTATAACAATAATTAAATATCTTACAACAGTAATAAAATATAATAATTGTGTATAACAACACTACATCTAAGGTTAACACACTAAATAGTAATATAATAATTAATTGTAATCTATTAAATATTACATTTCAATTTATATACATAGTAATTGTTCATACCTTATAGAAAGATACTTATTGCTGTATATTTAAACATTTATAATACAAGATATTGAGTTTTTTAAAATCTTTGTTTATATGAAATACAGAAAAGAAAGAAACAGGTTGTATTCAATAGTACGCTAAATGAGTGTTGGGTAGTTATTCTCCAGTTTGCCATGCAGACGGCAGGGCCAGCACTTTGTCAGTCCCTCGCTTATTTCCCCCAAATCTTAAAGAATAAACATAGTAATAGTTGTTACAAATCTATAAAGATGGTCATTAGTTGTCATATATTTATAACTGCCACTTAGATGTTCACTGCGGCCATAAGAAAGTGACCTCTGTTTCTTCTCTCTGTGTTGTGAAATAACTATAAATTACGTGGCCTGTCTTTAAGCACATGTTCTCTGTTGAATACCCCTGATGAGATAGTGATGCTACAAAAAATGTTTACATAATTAATATTAAATTAATTGGTTAATAAATTTAAAGAACAAGCAACATCCATTTGTTACCATTTAATCTAAAGACAAGTAGATCACCATAATATGAATAGCTCTAAATCCGATGATACTAATAAGAAAGGTGTTGAAATATTTTTCTCAATTGTTTATAATTTTAATCCTTCCATGAAGTGCAATAATTGAAAAATCAAAGTGTCAAAAAGATATTATAAAAATATTTGAGAACATAAATCTTGAAAAATATTTTTAATAACTATCAAATTCAATTTCAATGGTTTATTTTTAAATATTACAATCGCTTATTTAGAGATTAATTAATATTTATTATTGTAATACTACGTGTTAGGTTACAAAGTATTTTGAGTAACGTAATTAATTCATTTGCACCCCTAAGTAACACATAATATAGCTATACTTACAGCTAAATAGTTTGAATAATAATGTTTAAACTTAGAACGTTAATATGGATTGCTAAAATGAAAGGGCATAAAGCAATGCACGTTATATTGATTATTCATATAACATGTTGACTGCTAAAAATACATGCATAGAAATAAATGGATGCTAAAAATAATAACCGGAAACTGAAACAAACTAACGAAAAATATCACTTAGATACGTCTCAGCGGCAAAAACATGATTCACCTCCGTCAAGTGCTCAAGGCACATTGAGCCACATCTGGCGCTGTCCACCCATCACCAGGATCCCTACCACGCACATCCAACGTGTTAAAATAAGATCAATATGTGAGTTGAGGAAATTAAGCTTGGAAAATGATAGATAATCAACACACGTAAAAGAGAAGATAGATATTATGAAAACGACATCACTTCCATTTAACTTTAAAAAGTTACGTGTGACACTGAATGTTTAAAAGTTTTATTATGTTTATAATTTATTAATAATTTTGTATCGGGATTACCTTAACTAATAAGTTTGCTGATTTTTCATTTCTGTGATTTCAAAATTACCCTGCAGGAACAAAAGGACACACTTCATAGTCCAAATCTTCTTCGTCTTGAGTTTTGTATTTTTCACCTGGCATATTTTCTTTTCTACATCTTTGAAGTTTTTCATTTTGTTGCACTGTTTCTTCACTCTTTACCTTTGTCTCTATTCCGTCTTGAGTATTTTCCAAGCCAACTTTCGACCCAACAAGCTGATCTTTCTTTAACTTCTGAATACCTTTGTAATCTTGTTCAAGATGCTTTTTAAATTCATCTCTGAAATACTGGTCCAGCGACTTCCATACCATTGCAGTGTACATGAGCACAACCACTAAAATAAACACACTTTGAATGGCTCCACCCAATGCCATTTTTTTTCGTTTTCTGAAAAGAAAAAAAGTCATCATTTATTAGTTCAAATATTTCACTGCTTTTTTTATTGGCAAATGTCTATTACTGTAGTAATTAGATAAAATATCTATTATTCGTATTTTTTAGATATATATCCTCACATATGCTCAATCTAAATTTTCCTGGTTAAGTTTTAGAGAGGTTAGATGTTAGAAAGAGATACACATATCTCTAGTTAATGGGGAATGAGCAGAGTAGGGTTTGAATTGATTTTAGTCTCCTATTTTTCTTTTGAACCTGTTTGAACCTGAATTTATTATAAAATTACAAACAGTTTACTTTCAAAAGTCCAAATAAAGCATGTATGTACCTTGATCACGGAGTTAAAAAAAAACCATCCCAAATTTATTTAAATATTCAGACCAAAAGAATGAGTTAATTTGTTGTATATTTAAGAAAACTATTAAATGACAATGGTTTAAAAACTCAGTTTAGTTATTTGACAAGTTTTTTGATACAATAATTAAATAAAAGATTGTCTAGGGGGATCATTTAGGAAAACTTGAGGTAGAAAGATTTGAATGTTTAGTTTAAATAACCTTGTTTAGATATTGACAGTAATCGACATTAAGATATTGACATATCTTGACGATCGGCGTCTTATAAGTAAAAAAATCAATAAATGATAATATTAAACAAACTGACCATGTACCTGCTTGAGAATTATTTTGTAATGTGTATTTCATGAGTTATTTACAATAAACATTTGTATATTTGTCTACAAGTTATTAACTTATTACAGTAATTTTTTTTGTTAGTATTTTTATATTCTATTCTTAGCATTAATGAATCAGTTAGTCAGTCAGGACATTTCCTTTTGAGTTTTCCTCCCATCCTGTAAAGCAGGAGTTCCTAAATTGTTGTACCATGTTCCCTCTTGTCCTAATGCCTCCCACGCCCCCTGTGGGTTTATGAAATAAAAAAAAGTAAAATATAGAAGATAATTATTTATTTCTATTGTCACAAGAAATGTGATGTAACATTTTAAGTTTTAATTTACCAAGTAAAGAAGTACTGGTAAGAGAGAAAAAAGTTAGGGTGAAAACATAGTGGAGCGGTGAGTCAAATGGTGAGCTAAGATGCTAGGATCTAGAGCTGCGAGTAGCAAAGCGACATGTGCACATAGTGGAGCTGCGAATCACGAGTACCACTAGGGTGGAGGAAAATGTCTCAGGCAGTAAAATGTTGTCTTAAATTGAAAATAAGTAATGAATTGAAGATAGTGCTCTTAAATGTTACGTATGTTTTATACCAGAAGTAGTGTATTGTTCATGCGTTTTAAGAAACAGCAATTTTCACATAGTTAAAGATCGACGGGTTTTTAAATAACTACTATTCAATTAATTCATTTCAATGTTTGATCTAATTAAATTGTAACAAGTTAGTAGGCTTCCACTTTTCTAACTCTAGGTTATTTCCAACATCATCTCCTTCATAGGGCGTTGACGTTCTTGTGTCGCCAACACTTCCAGAAGGCAAAGGAGAACATTTGATGAACTCATCGAGGAAGGATAAATAATTTCTCCTACGTGAAAAGGGATATTTTATCACTAAATTTTGTATTTCATCTCGTAAAAGTAATCTATACGCCATTGTTGTTTTTTAAAATTCTTTTATAATATGAGGCAGACGACTGATAAAACAAGAAATCGTCATATTCAAGTTTCACATAGGTTCAAGGTGTATGATTGACAACACAGATGTTTCAATGTTCATTTTTAGTGGAAAGAGGACCTGTTTGAAGAAAGCAACGAATCAACTCGAGGAGAAGCGCTTCAAAGAAATCGTTGGTGAATTCCTGAGCGGAGAGTCAAGATTTATGTTGATTTATGACGCTTCACTATATATGCGGGTGAACTTAAAAACATGGAAGATTTAAAAACGTGGAGCTTGACTTGCCCCTTGACTGTAAACTTGCCGCTCAACAATGTTTTCACCCAGAGTCTGTTAGTGAGATGGATGAGCTTGCGTTTTCACTGGTCTCATATCATAGTTTCATATCTTATTTCCAACTGGTCTTGCGCCGCCCCCTTGACTAGTCTTTTTGCCCCCCATCTGTAGAGTATACACATATCATTACCCTCACCATTACTTGCTGCTAGTATGTGTATGTTTTATGTGTACCTGTATGTACGAAAAATACTTTCAAACATTCAATAATTTTGCAGCTACAACTGTGTGATTCTTGGTTCGATTATGCTTTTAGGAGTCGGTATATTCTTAGAAACATTTAGTTTTTGTTATTAAATTAGCTATAAATAATTGAATTAACAATATATCTAATTGTGCTGATTCACAGTGATATCTTACGAAAAAGGCAACAGAATCTTTCTCTGTATAGCTCCGTAAATAAAAAATTAGATTTTTGTCAGAAACCATAAATACTATCTGAAATTGTTGAAGTCTTTACTAGAGTTTTTTATGTTAGTTTAAAATTGAGCATGTTTTTTTTTAAGAGTGGTCATAATGCCATCATTTTATAATTTTTAAGTTTGGTCCAAGGTCTGACTCCCACTAACAAATTAGTAAAGGATACAGACCTAACAATAATACATTCAAATACGGTTTGTGTACTAGTATTTCAGAAATAAAGACTCTTAAGTGTGCCTACAGAAAATGGGTACTTTTTATTAAGGTATTTGTGACTAGTAAAAGATTATGCTTCAGAAGATGTCCAACACCGTAGTTTGTCTTAACACATTATTTGAATCTGTAACAAGCCTATGAAAATTATTAACAAAACTTCAACTAACCTATTCAGTATTTAAATTTACTTTTCATCTGTGACGTATTAAACTTAAAGCTGAAAAAGATATTTAATTGGAAGTCAACTTACCACTAGTCAATATTTACTCTTCGTCATCAAAAAAGAAAGACCTAATAATGAAAAATGTTTTTGATATAGAAGGCCAACCGAGAGTAAGGAACACCCCCAGGGAGTTGAGCACCACAAAGTACTTCATGAACTGCACACCCTCTCCAGTGTTCATCCACTTACTGAACCCTGAGTTCTCATACTCATCTTCCTCAAGCACTTCAGTTACTTTGGGCTTTTCTTCTGTTTGCTTTTTTGCTGTTACACTTTTGCTAGTAGTAGTCGAGGTTGTTACTCTTCTTTTCTTCATCGTCTAGTGCCTGCAAAAAATAAAATACTGATGCATACGTCCTCATTAATTATTCAAACAAAATAAATTTGCTGGAAAAGTACTTTTAAGATTAATAGTAGTTGTGGTACGCATTGTGACGTGTATATTATATTTAGTGCATATAGATGTTTGAGCAGTGGAGGGGAATCGTTTCACCACTTCACCACCAGCATCACAGGCATGATTAACCAAATAAGTATTACAAACATTTTAAAAAAAGGAACACCACTTTAGCTTTTCATTCATACTTAGTAAGAAGTGGTCCATCTCATAGTCGATACTTCGTCTTTATAATTTCTTTGAAAAAATATATATTATATTAAAAGACACTATTTAGAACCGAAAGTAATAACATACTTCAGTTAATTTGTATGTTGCATAGTTTAAACAATTCAGCTACAGCATATAAGATAGACTAATAGTTAAGTAATGTAATTGGGTTTAAAATCTAGACAGTCGTTTGTTAATTTGTACGGTTCTATATTATTTTCAAAGGAACTTATGTACTTTATTTTCATATGTAATCAAGTATATGTTATTTAAAACGTAAAATACTTTTGGTAGAACGAATATTAGTCAAGTAGTAAAAATGTATACTGTCCATACAGTGGCGTTATAGTTTTTACTCAAAACAGTGTTACAATATTAACACTGTTTAAAAATGTAGAAAATTAAAAATACCATATTTTAATTTTGCTGGCTCATTCTTATAAATGTGTGGATTGTGTTTTCAATAAGATACAATAATTTAAATGAAGAAGGTGTATTTAATCTTAAAGTGAATTTTTCGTAGAAATATAAATAATCTTTGAAATCTACTAGTACTGTAGCGTTACCTGAAATGTTTGGTAGAGGAGTGCGGTAGAACTGACTAACATCGTAGTTTGTCAAACCTTACAAGTCCTGGAACCTCTACAAGTGCTCTGGCAAAAATCCTATTTAGACACCTGATTACTGACCTAAACAGCGAGAAGAAAACGTAAAGAATAAAATGCAAATTTTAAATTAGTTTGTATTTGAAACTTTGGTCTAGTGTTCCTTAACACTAATCTTATGACTTTAACATTTATTATATTGTTGAGAAAATAATCATATATTATAAACTAATAAAATTCATAGTCAATGTCATTATATACACAGGAGCATTTTTTATTTATTTATTAAAGAACGTTCATGCATACAAAGCATTAATAAATTTGGTAGCTATAGAACAATATCAAAAACAGCTATTTGACAAATAAACCAAATAAAAATATGCAAATAATATATTATAAAATTTAAACAAAAATTACAAAAATAAACCTACTCATATTTAATAATCCGTTAAAATAAATTAAAGACGTGCTTAAGTTGCTTCGAAAAATATAATAATAATCAAAATTAAATTAATTTTAATTAAAAATATGTTATAGTTTTTAGTAAATTCCTTTAAAAAGTGACATAAAATACTCAGTGTGTGCAGCATTAATTTTACAAAGCCTCAACAATCTTACAAAGGAAAAATTAAAGTGGCCTGTGGTATAACAATAAGGGAACTAAAAAAACTTACACTTTAAACCCTCATATTATCATGAGGTACATAAATATACAGTATATTTTACCAACCAAATATGTACTAAATATTAAATTATTGATAATTTTAAACATAAATTGAAGTAGACATATTTTCCTCCTTGTTGATATTTTTGTTCTTGAGGATTTTGGGGGAATAAAGGAGAGACTGACAAGGTGCTGACCCTGTCATCACATGGATAGCTGGAGAAATAACTACTCTACTCTACACACTAACTTGACTCATATAAATGAATACACATATACTGTATATTCTTTGATAATTTGAACGAGATAACACAGGAAGTGCATCAGCAGCTTCAAAGAATTGGGTAGACAGGAATACGGAGAAGATGAAAGGTGGGTACGAGTCGGAAAATCCCAGCCAGCGATGTCTAGCGGCGACTGCGCCAAGTTCGTTTCGTTTGTGTCTGACTAACCCTCTTTGTTTCTTATTAAGAAGATTCTTAATGTGTTTATTAAGGGGTGAAGTTAGGGCTGTGAAGTCCTCTCTAACACTTAACCCCAAAACACGTGTGTACAGCAAATGTATTTTGCCTTGGCTGTTTGTTTCTAATCAGTGGCATTACCTAGTCAGTTTACCTATTTATTTGTACCATGCCTTTTGATAGAGGTGGTTTTTAGCCCTTTAATATAATAAGTGAGGATGAAAAATTTCACAGAATGTTAAAAAAAAACCTATTACCAATACTTATTAGGCATGGTATTTTAAAGACTTTTCTTTAAAGCTGGCATACATTTGTTTGGAATACATTTTTTTCTTTTTCAGGATCATTTCCGTTAGTTAAATACCGCTTGATAAATATTCTATTGTGATAAAAACTGTCCTATAGTAAATTTTTCGTCGACTGTGGTATTCCTTATCCGATAAGAATCCGATATCGATCGCTTTCCAGTAATTTACACACGGAGAGCGCATTCGGCGGTAAGTCAATCATTTGATTTACCAGTTTGTGAGGAACTTTAGTAGCCACCTAACCTAACTGTAGTTGCGGTAAAAAACAGTAGTGGTAGGGAATTAACTGAAAAGGTCCCTTTTTCAACTAAAACAAACAACATTACCGACCCTTAAGAAAACCGAGATACATGTAGAGTTAAAAAAAAAACCCAATTACCCTAGAAGAACTTTTTGGCCAATCAGGCACATATTTACTTACCGATAGCTTATTTGAAGAACTAAATTGCTTTGACCATAAATATCCACCCAACTCTACCTTACAGATTAACGGCCGTGGAGGGGTTGCTGATTAGAGCTGGATATCACGAGTTACGTGGCGGCTTCTGGAAGCCATTCAAATAAAAACCCCTTTTGTATTCAACCAGTACTCTAAGATTTGTAGTTCAACTAAATTCTAGTAAATTAGTTAAAGGATATTTTAAATATTTATTTATTATTAAGACCCCAATCGTCTATATATGGGCAAGTATGATTTTGAATAAGTGTGTATCTGAGGGAGTGTAGTTATTGTTACAACATAGGCTGACTATTTAATGGAAAGTGTCATTATTTAATAGTCAAGTGACAAATGAACAATCAGTGGTTATCAGCTGATCCCTTTCAAAATTTGTTCATACTCTGATTGGAATAGAACTAACAGGGAACCTTTAGCTAATCAATCTGGACTTTAACCAACTGTGCTACATACAGTAAACTTGTTTGAGAAGTTAGTCATGTGGCAGGTTCTAGAAATCAGTTAAAGGACATTTTCAATACCTAAACATGTTTGAGAAGTTAGTTAAGTGAGAGATATTGGAAGCCATATAAATAAAATATGGTATCTAAAAGTAACAAATGGAATTAAGTCCACTTTATTTTTATAGACTTAGGTCGTCACGGGGATGCATGGAACATGGAATGGGACGGAAGAAAATTTGGAATTCACACCCATAAAATGAACGTCAACAATTCTTTCTTTGATGGCAATTTCACTTGAATTTAACTAAATAATGAATAAGCTATATATTGTTATATTTTATATTACTTTATAGCCAATATCACAATATGTTTTATGTTTATCAAGTCTATTGAACAGCATACACATCACTCAGTATGGATAATGAATTAAATAAAAATTTACTAATTTTTGAAAATATTAAAGCTATAAAAATAGTAGAAGCGGACGGATTCTGACGACTCGTACAGTCAACTTACAGTTACTTTTTTCATAAGTGCTTACAAATTACCTACACTACTAACAATTTGTTTAAAATAGTTATTGTCAGAAGTGGGATTCGAACCCACGCCCACAGAAGTGGACTGCGACCTGAACGCAGCGCCTTAGACCACTCGGCCATCC
This sequence comes from Stictocephala bisonia, assembly GCA_035578905.1. Taxonomy (NCBI): domain Eukaryota; kingdom Metazoa; phylum Arthropoda; class Insecta; order Hemiptera; family Membracidae; genus Stictocephala; species Stictocephala bisonia. The sequence goes on from JAQJVL010001143.1 coordinate 156,679, forward strand.
TGACCACAGTGTTACTAGACTAACGCTGTTAGCAGTCACTGAAAGTGTTTAGACTAATTTAATGATACTTTATCTATGCTAATACCAATGTTTACTAGCTGTTTCAATTTTTTAAATTGAGGTAATAAAATGAATGTTTCTTTGCTTTAAACAAGTTTGATTGTAGGAATAAAGATTTGCTGAACATATAGGGTTATCGAAATACGTATCTAAATTGGTGTCCAGTCACTTACACGGATAGTTTGTTACACTTTTGGGAAACCCCTGTATCTACCGCATCCCCGTGACGACCTAAGTCTATAAAAATAAAGTGGACTTAATTCCATTTGTTACTTTTAGATACCATATTTTATTTATATGGCTTCCAATATCTCTCACTTAACTTACTTCTCAAACATATTTAGGTATTGAAAATGTCCTTTAACTGATTTCTAGAACCTGCCACATGACTAACTTCTCAAACAAGTTTACTGTATGTAGCACAGTTGGTTAAAGTCCAGATTGATTAGCTAAAGGTTCCCAGTTAGTTCTATTCCAATCAGAGTATGAACAAATTTTGAAAGGGATCAGCTGATAACCACTGATTGTTCATTTGTCACTTGACTATTAAATAATGACACTTTCCATTAAATAGTCAGCCTATGTTGTAACAATAACTACACTCCCTCAGATACACACTTATTAAAAATCATACTTGCCCATATACTCGTATAGACGATTGAGGTTTTAAGAACAAATAAATATTTAAAATATCCTTTAACTAATTTACTAGAATTTAGTTGAACTACAAATCCTAGAATACTGGTTGAATACAAAAGGGGTTTTTATTTGAATGGCTTCCAGAAGCCGCCACGTAACTCGTGATATTCAGCTCTAATCAGCAACCCCTCCACGGTCGTTAATCTGTAATCAGTTCTCTTCCCTAAAAAATATCTGAACCCTAACTACCACCCAACATGGAAACTCCAAAGCTTTACTAGTGTCCCTCGTCGATGGCAACCATTGATTGGACGCAGTTTGGTGTTAAAGTAACCCAGCAAAGAACTTATCGCTACACTCTCTACATAGGCTTATGTAGATTATACAACACTGCACCACAATCTTGAATTTCTCCAATCTTGATTCTCTCGCACGTGGGAGGGTCATTACCTCCGTAAACTCACGAATTGCCATAAACATGACTGCCTATCATGCCAAAGTCAAAAAAGCCTAAAATCAAGTCACAAAATCATGCGACCTTTATGTCGACATTGCGGTTTTGACCCAGCCGCCCATCCACACATAGACAGTGATGTTCTATGGTAATACTACTTTTTTAGCCAAAGATGATTGTACACATTTCAATTCAACATTAAACAAAACACACACACAGAAAAGTTTATGTATCCCTACACGTACAGTGGTACTGACTCACCCGCCCGCCCCTACACGTACAATGGTATTGACCCACCCGCCCACCCCTACACATACAGTGGTATTGACCCACCCGCCCACCCCTACACGTACAGTGGTATTGAAAATACCACTCATAATATATATGTTTTCAGGAATTTGGGCTCTTAAAACAATGCCATTGTACAACTGTTGGAGGGGGGGGGGTGTCAGGGACCTCAACAATTACAATTGAGGATATGAATAATACATCAGAGTATTACCAATTTTAAATAAAGACAATGACTTATTGTTTGTTTCATAACGTTTTGTTGATGATATTCACTCAATATAATAAAATATTTACTATTGTACGCGGTTGAAAAAGCTTACTTACGAGTGTATCATCTTAATACAAACTGCTTATATACGTAATAGAATTTTTGATGGAATTCATAAATATTGCTTGCTACTTATTGTACTGAAATGTTTTCAGACTATAGTTTTTATTTCTTGAATGATCCGACTTGACTTCAGATCGATCATTCAACAAATGCTGGAACTACGAGGTGTTTGACAAAGTGACGGACCAGTGGCGTGACAATTTTAAGCCAGCTGCAACATAGCAATGCCTCGATATGTTTCAGTTCATAAAATGCACTTGTTTTATAATCTAAATTGTTTAAATTGTGAATTTGTGTGTAAGTAAAAATGTTATGATAGTAAACATTTCATTATTGTTTCCTATTATAACGTAGTCGATAACCAATTGTCAAACTCAACAGCTCTACATTATGGCATTCTACAAGGTTCAATCCTAGGACCTATTTTATTTCTGCTGGACGTGAATAATTTAAATTTAGTAGTAAACACTGGCAGTGTGCAGATAATACGACTCTCTGTTGTAGTGCGAAGTCAACAGTTGATCTAGATCAGAAGGCGTTCCATGTACTGAACTCCTGTATCCAATAATTCTCTAGGTGCAATTTGAAATAAAACTTTAAGGAAATCAAATTATATTAATTTCACCAGAACTTTATCCAAGTGTGTGTCTCAGCCAATAGTTATGGTTGGAGACACAACACTTGAAGAGGTCGAGTTCACGACATTTCTTGAAATTTGTATTATCCTAGGGCTTACTTGGAGTCACCACATGGAAAGTACGTACCTGTATGAAGGTATCCTCAAATATCTATGCTCTAAGGATCATTTCAAAATACTGCCCTACACGTAATAAGAATGGCATACTTTGATCTCATTTATTTTATCACCATATATCCTATTGCATTACGTTGTGGGGCAGATGCACCTATCGGGAATTCAGGAGACAATTTACACTACCAAAGAAAGCCATCCAGATATTGGCGATGTTATCGTACAGGGAGTCGTGCAGAAATGTGTTTATGAACCTGTGTATATTGACACTGGCTAATCTGTTAATATTCGAAACAATACTATATTGCAGATTTAAATGCAATCCCATCCTGGGGATCTTACCACAGGTAGAGAGCACAGAATAGAAAAGTAGTTGCTGAGCGTTTGCCTTCCCAGGGAGGTGTTTGGCTTCTGAATCGACTTCCTGCTAACATCAGACAGGAGCCTGATGGAAAAAGGTTCAAGACTCTACTGAAACACTTTCTGCTGCATCCCGTGTTTTGTTCGGTTGATGAGTACGTGGACCATGTCAATTAAAATGTCCAATTGCTGGTAAGTTGTGCACTACACAATTTTTTTAATCATTGTAATGCAGCCCACCCTCGTACTATCAAAACATTGCTGGACCCTTCGAAGGTGGGTGTGAAGACACCGGACTCAGGAAGACGACACAAAACAAAAAATACAAGTTGAATGGCAAAAATATTGTTTACTATATGAAAATTAAAAAATAAAATAAATTCAAAAGTAATAAAAATGTAAGTGACAGAAAAAATTAAACAATTATGAACAAAACGGGCTGTTGACTGTTTGTAAAAAGTTACTTTAAATCATTTTTAAGAATAATGACAGAAGAAATACAAATACTAATATACTGGCCTCGAATCAATAGAAATAAATAAAAAAAGGACAACAAGATTATCAAAAAATCAACTTCAGAAAAATAAGCAAAATAAACGTAGTAAAATGAATCAAACTAAACAGCAAAGGCTATATAAAAAATAGGTTAGGCCAAATAACACTTTTATAAATATATAAATATAGAGCTCTGAACAATGTATAACAATTATAAATAAATAATAACAATGAACACATACAAGAATAATTAAATAACAAAATACACGAATGAATAAACTGCAACAAGAAAACAATAAGTTTAGATAACAAAAGGACAACACTTACGAGCCTCGTAATTTACTTATGCAGTTGAACTTACGGGGCCTCGGGCAATAACAGAAATTTTTAAGGTTTAGGCCAATTCGGAAAAGTCAAAAACAAACTAAACAAAGAATTAAATTATTAATTAGGCCGAAATCCAGCAGGCTAAACTGGGCGACCCCTAATGGGAACTACAAAGTTAGGAATTACCCGAGAACTCCGTTCTTTAAAAGAAATAACCCCAAGAAAAAAACTAAACAACATTAAAAGAATCTAAAAATATATCTCACTTTAAAATGACAGTTCTTAAAAAATCAAAATGTTTCATCACAGGTAGCACTCCTTCAAAATGTTCAATCTTGGAGGCCAGAAGGGCTGGAAAATAAACTGGGCCTGGGTCACCTGCATATCGATGTCTTCATCCTGGAGGCCGATGGATGGACAGCGTGGATAGGGGGAAAAGACCCCCTATGTGCCTCCAGGAAACTGCAGTTAGAAGCCATTCAGGTGCCCGTTCATCACACTCCGACTCCGGAGCCAGGGCTAAAGAAACAGCACAGCACAAAACATATTTTAGTCTGGTTCCACAAAAAGCGAGATAGAATAAAAAATAAATGCATAAAGGGGTGAGATGAAAATATGAATTATTTTGTTATGCTAATAAATGCTGCCATAACATTTAAAATGTAAAATAAAATCAAAGGTTACAGGGACTAAATAAATACCAAAATAAGTTTGTTACCTAAAGTAACAAAAAGATTAAGTACAATTGTTTTACCAAACTAATAAGCAAAATAATGCACAATGGAACACAAGTTTACATGATTAGGCTTTACAAAGAAAATAATGCACAATGGAACACAAGTTTACATGATTAGGCTTTACAAAGAAAATAATGCACAATGGAACACAAGTTTACATGATTAGGCTTTACAAAGAAAATAATGCACAATGGAACACAAGTTTACATGATTAGGCTTTACAAAGAAAATAATGCACAATGGAACACAAGTTTACATGATTAGGCTTTACAAAGAAAATAATGCACAATGGAACACAAGTTTACATGATTAGGCTTTACAAAGAAAATAATGCACAATGGAACACAAGTTTACATGATTAGGCTTTACAAAGAAAATAATGCACAATGGAACACAAGTTTACATGATTAGGCTTTACAAAGAAAATAATGCACAATGGAACACAAGTTTACATGATTAGGCTTTACAAAGAAAATAATGCACAATGGAACACAAGTTTACATGATTAGGCTTTACAAAGAAAATAATGCACAATGGAACACAAGTTTACATGATTAGGCTTTACAAAGAAAATAATGCACAATGGAACACAAGTTTACATGATTAGGCTTTACAAAGAAAATAATGCACAATGGAACACAAGTTTACATGATTAGGCTTTACAAAGAAAATAATGCACAATGGAACACAAGTTTACATGATTAGGCTTTACAAAGAAAATAATGCACAATGGAACACAAGTTTACATGATTAGGCTTTACAAAGAAAATAATGCACAATGGAACACAAGTTTACATGATTAGGCTTTACAAAGAAAATAATGCACAATGGAACACAAGTTTACATGATTAGGCTTTACAAAGAAAATAATGCACAATGGAACACAAGTTTACATGACTAGGCTTTACAAAGAAAATAATGCACAATGGAACACAAGTTTACATGATTACGCTTTACAAAGAAAATAATGCACAATGGAACACAAGTTTACATGATTAGGCTTTACAAAGAAAATAATGCACAATGGAACACAAGTTTACATGATTAGGCTTTACAAAGAAAATAATGCACAATGGAACACAAGTTTACATGATTAGGCTTTACAAAGAAAATAATGCACAATGGACACACGTTTACATAATTAGGCTTTACAACAAAAATTTCCTGCAGTGGCAGGCCTTTCCATGAGCAGTTTGATAAACTGAACAAGTGAAATAGTTATAAAAAGTGAAAAAGAATACTGACTTTACCATAAAACAAAAATGTTGTAGATAAAAATGAAAAGTTAAATTACATCTAAAAATCAGTTTTAACAGGACAAAATAATATAAAAAATAGAAATACATGATCACAATTACATCAGAACATGGGTCTAACCTAGACCTGCTGAAAATAAAAACCTTTTCGTGAACAGGTAACAGCTTAATTAATTACTGAAACAACACACATGAGAGAACAAGAAATTAATAAACGCTATTTTAGCCAAACAGTTACCAAAGTGAAAAATTTGGACGAACACTTACCTAAAGTTTCTAGCCGCAATACATGGAACACAGAAAATGAAACTACGGAACACAGAAATGAACACAAAGACACATAAAGTAAACTAAACAGAGGAAGTCTGAACTGTCCGAGGGAGACGATCGTAATGTGCAAACGGCACAATAATATTGTGTTTATTGTTACCTTTTTGTGATGAAATATTCTATGATCATTCTATGTCATACATATAATTAAGTCCTTGACGCATGCTATATACGTGAGTGTAATAACAATAAAGAAATGTTTTTATTATTTTTATGAATTGTTCTTATCGCATTATTAATATTTAGTTCTGCTTTATCATTGTTTGAACCAATTATGAATGCCTCTTCAAGCCGAATTCTACTTTAACAAGTTAATATTGTCTGCCGTACGACTTGGCAACACCGCGTGTCAGAGCTACATTCAAATGCCTCCAAGCGCACTCACGTCAAGTCGGTTCATTCTTTAAATAAGGTATAAAACAAGTTAAGTGACGTGAGAAGAAACCATTTAGGCCCTATGGACTTTATATAGTTGAGCTTGGCCTCATCAAAGCTCTTGCTGCAGATTAGATTAACGGAGTGGCGTGATAAACGTTAACAAGGCGTATTCATTATTGTATAACGTAATTAGTGAAATACGATTACTGGCTAAATTAAGGAAGATTAATTATTTATAGTTGAAAAATTAAATATGTGAGGACTGGAGGAATATTAGACTTGAATTATTTATAGTTGAAAAATTAAATATGTGAGGACTGGTGGAATATTAGACTTGAATACTGGGTTGAAACATGTTGATGACAAACAATTCACAGCAAACTTGATGAATAAGTTGATTTAATATAAACATAATCGAAGTTAATTTTCAAGAGTCTGCAGAGGCTGTCGACCATGTTGGTTTTAATCCCATAAGAACAATGTTATTTTCAAACCGGACATACGATCACGCGTATCTAAACTAAACAATTATTTTTAAACTGATTTTTTCCAAACAAATTGCATTTGATCAAGAATGAAATTAATCGTTATAATTGCTTTGCGAATTCCTAATTAGTTTTATACAACTTATTCTTCGAAACTAGGCGCATTTATTCAAGTTATCAAAACAAACTCAATGTGCAATATGATAACGTTTAAAGTGATTTTTGCTGTTGTTATCAGTTTTTGTAATTTGATCTTAAAAAATCCTTTCTTCATTCCATAATTTCCTCGATTTCAGATTTAATTAAGATTCTTTTAATCAATATAAAAGAATTTTGTTGTACTTGTTAGATTTTATAAAAAGCATTTGAAGCTAAAACTTAACGATAATTTTCTTTTTGATATGTTAATAACGACATATATACTTGCAAACAAAATGTAATGGCAGCGGTGGGATTCGAACCCACGCCCTTTCGGACTGGTGCCTAAAACCAGCGCCTTAGACCGCTCGGCCACGCTACCGCTGATATGCAATTGTGTGCCTATTTCCACTGAGTGATAAGAAAATATATATATATATATATATATATATATATATGTGTGTTAAAATATAAAGCAAAGACTCGTATTAGGGTGAGGGGGGGAATTAGTAATAAATAAAATATCTCTGTTTTGAGCAATCATACAACGTTTATACAAAAAACTACTGTTATAACTGCTTAACATTAAAACTATTTAAAAATAAAACTAATATATTGACACGCGTTCAATAATATATAGAGTTGAATTTACAGGAAAATTATGTATTAAAATAATGAATATATGCTCATATTATATCAATAATGAAAACAAATGTTTTATGTCTGTACATACAATTTATTCAGTGAATCAATACTATTATTTTAAAAATGATGATTTGCATACTGTGCAGATATGTATGGCTCATTAAAACTGCTGATGATAAAGTTAAATATCCATGTATATTGAGTAAAATACAAAATAATCTTTTAACATTAGACCAGATCTTAATACTTATGCTACTAGAAATATAGTATCTTAGGGTTTCTTTTACAAAGCTGTAAAATTGTACAACGCTAAAAATGATTGGTAAATTTGTTGGTTCAAATAATTTCTCTTTTAAAAAACGAACTTTTGACATGTATAAAATTCTTGTCGTTTTCAGGTGTTAATTTTAATATTTAACATATACAGGGTGAAAATAAAAATGTGTCCTGGCTACGTTTTTATCGAATTCTACAACTTATTTAGAGCAGAAAATAAGTGATAAAGGTTTGTCGAATTCCACTCCGTTTAGTGCCTCTCTGTATGTTTTTGTTTTTTACAAAACATTAATAACTCATCAACGGTTTGACCGACTGATATGACATTTTGCACTGTTCTTTACATTAGTACTAATAAACAGTTTAAATGTAGCCATAGAGTTAACATTGAACATTTAAAAATGGTGGTCGTTTAAAATTGTAAAATTAAAATATCTTGTAAACTGTTGGGTTCATCAATTTTACACAAAAACAATAATATTTTGTTAATTTTATTTCAAATCTATTGGCACCTTAACTTTTATTATCAGACTATTATTGGTGGGGTTTTGGTAAAAAATGTATTATTAGATTGCAAGTGTTTACAGCATTCAGAGAATGCAATAAAGTATGGTTTTTTAAACAAAAATCCACTAATAATTAATAGATTTACAGTAAAAATTAAGATACCAAAAGATTTGCTATAAAATTAACAACGAATAGTAAAATTGGCTTTATGTAAAATTGATGAACCCGAAATTTTAAAAGATATTTCGATTTAAATACTTTAAATGACCGCCATTTTTAATTAACCAAAGATAACTCAATGGCTTTTCTTATAATGGTTAATGTAAAGAACTGTAAACAATTCCAAATCAGCAGGTAAAAAAAACAAATAAACAAAAAACATTGACTCTGAACGGAATGGAATTCAATAAAACTGTATCCTTGATTTTCTGCTATAAATTATGTGTAGAATCCGAATATATATTGCCAGGTTACCTTTTTACTTATTCCCTGTATATATCGTTTAAGGAGATATATTCTTATCTATTCTTATAATAATTCAGTTTTGAAAATCTTCGACCAACTAAATCTAGAATTCCACTGGACCGATTTTAATAATTAATGTGTTGTTGGAAAGCTTCCGACATGTAGATTTGCCAAAAAATATGAAAGTTTGCTGTTTTTTTGTATTTATGGTGAAAAATTCAAAAAAACCTGTTCTCCATAATAAATACATTGAAAACGGGTTTTCACAAATGTTTTATTTTAAGTTAATTTTTAGCTGCCTTTTTTGAGGTTTTCAAGAAATGCTTATAGCCATTTGTAGGAAATTTAATTCTCTTTCAGAAAGTCACCTTCCACTTTAGTCGATTTCCTCACCGTTTAAAAGTTATTTGCAAAAAACCAAAGCTACCACACATTTTTTGCGTTGAAAAAATACTGAGTTAGATATATTTTAGTTAAACTTTGTACAACTAAATCTAGAGTTCCACTGGACCGATTTTAATAATTAATGTGTTGTTGGAAAGCTTTAGACATGTAGATTTGCCAAAAAATATGGAAGGTTGATGTTTGTTAGTATTTATGGTGAAAAAGTGAAAAAAACATGTTCTTCGTAAGTATCTTAGGGTTTCTTTTACAAAGCTGTAAAATTGTACAACGCTAAAAATGATTGGTAAATTTGTTGGTTCATCCAATTTCTCTTTTAAGAAACGAACTTTTGACATGTATAAAATTCTTGTCGTTTTCAGGTGTTAATTTTAATATTTAACATATACAGGGTGAAAATAAAAATGTGTCCTGGCTACGTTTTTATCGAATTCTACAACTTATTTAGAGCAGAAAATAAGTGATAAAGGTTTGTCGAATTCCACTCCGTTTAGTGCCTCTCTGTATGTTTTTGTTTTTTACAAAACATTAATAACTCATGAACGGTTTGACCGACTGATATGACATTTTGCACTGTTCTTTACATTAGTACTAATAAACAGTTTAAATGTAGCCATAGAGTTAACATTGAACATTTAAAAATGGTGGTCGTTTAAAATTGTAAAATTAAAATATCTTGTAAACTGTTGGGTTCATCAATTTTACACAAAAACAATAATATTTTGTTAATTTGATTTAAAATATACTGGCACCTTAACTTTTACTATCAGACTATTATTGGTGGAGTTTTGGTAAAAAATGTATTATTAGACTGCAAGTATTTACAGCATTCAGAGAATGCAATAAAGTATGGGGTTTTTTTTTTAACAAAACTCCACTAATAATTAATAGATTTACAGCAAAAATTAAGATACCAAAAGATTTGTTATAAAATTAACAACAAATCATCGGCTTTATGTAAAATTGACGAACCCGAAATTTTAAAAGATATTTCGATTTAAATACTTTAAACGACCGCCATTTTTAAATAATCAAAGATAACTCAATGGCTTTTCTTATAATGGTTAATGTAAAGAACTGTGAAAATTTCAAATCAGCAGGTAAATCCATTCTTGAGTAAAAAAAAAAAAAAAAACATTCACTTTGAACGGAATGGAATTCAATAAAACTGTATCCTGGTTTTCTGCTATAAATTATGTGTAGAATCCGAATATATATTGCCAGGTTACCTTTTTACTTATTCCCTGTATATATCGTTTAAGGAGATATATTCTTATCTATTCTTATAATAATTCAGTTTTGAAAATCTTCGACCAACTAAATCTAGAATTCCACTGGACCGATTTTAATAATTAATGTGTTGTTGGAAAGCTTCCGACATGCAGATTTGCCAAAAAATATGAAAGTTTGATGTTTTTTTGTATTTATGGTGAAAAATTCAAAAAACCTGTTCTCCATAATAAATACATTGAAAACGGGTTTTCACATAACACATAACACATAACATTGAAAAGGGGTAGGTTTGCCAGTATTCTGTTTCTAATCATATGGTACACGTGTTATTAATTTAACAGCTGATTATTAATTTAACAGCTGATTGTTGCTTTGTTGAATCCAAGAATTCTCATAGTTTTGTTGTTTACATTTGGGATTTGTGTTTAAAGTGTGTCCCTTAGGTTATGTGTGTGTTTCTTAAGTTGTGTATTTAAGTGGTGAGTGGTTTTTACAGCCAAATTTGTTATTTGAAAATTACTGTGAACCTTAAATTAAATACTTAGGAGTATATATTTTTATATATTGGTCTGAAAATGCATAACTTTTTGGTTCATTATATAGTTAGTGATGGAAACTGTTTGTTTAGGAGTATCTCATTTTTACGTTATACATCTCAATCTAGATACAGTGAAATACGATCCAAAGTAGTTGATGAAGTTGTAAATCATTGGGACTTCTATTGCCCTTTTATAGTAGGGGATAAGACATATAGACTAACGGTACAAAACGCAACAGATTACAGAGATCTAATGACTAAAGATGGGGAATACGCCGGTAACGTTGAAATTGAAGCTGCAGCAAGACTTCTTAACTGTCAATTCAAAATATTTGCTGAGGACAAGGATTCTTATGTAACAGTTGGTGAAGGCACAACAGTATACAAACTACTATTCTCAGGTAATTTGGATGCTGGGCATTACGATGTTTTAATTGATAATCAAGATTCTGATAATCAAGATGATGTAACCTTACAAAAACCCATATGTGGCCGTCCATCAACTAATAGAAAAAGAACAACATTTTCTGGCAGACATGAAACATCTCACAAACACAAATCAATGAAACCAAATTCTATGAATAGTGATTTGCTCCAGTTGAAAAACAAGTGTTTTCCCCTTAACTACAAGGATGGAGATACACAAAATTATTATGGATCAAAACAAGATAGAGTGGCTCATTCTCCAATTAAAAAGGACGCAACTTCCTCAACCCACAAACGTGGCCGTCCAACAAAGAATAGGAAAAGAAAATCATTATCTGGCAGACGTGAATCGACTTCTCATAAAAAACAATTAACACAGGTAAAACTTCAACACAAGGATGTAGATACACAAAATGATAATGAATATAAACAAGATAGTGTGGCCCATTCTCCAATTAAAAAGGACGCAGCTTCCTCAACCCACAAACGTGGTTGTCCAACAAAGAATAAGAAAAGAAAAGCATTATCTGGCAAATGTGAATCGACATTTCATAAAAAACAATTAACACAGGTAACACTTAACCACAAGGATGGAAATACACAAAATGATAATAACTCAAAACAAGATAGTGTGACCCATTCTCCAATTAAAAAGGACGCAACTTCTGCAACCCACAAACGTGGCCGTCCAACAAAGAATAGGAAAAGAAAATCATTAACTGGCAGACGTGAATCAAAAGACCAACGCAAGGTAAAGGGGAAAAAGGATAGTGATGTAAATAATATTTTACAACCCATCACTTCAGTGCCTGATGCCTTAAAAGTTGTAAACAATGAAAACGAAATAAAATTACACTCATGTGGCAGTCTTAGTGAGGTTTGTGAATTTTGTGGTGCTAAACACTTTGTCGGAGAGCGGCCTTCTGATAAAATGTTTTCTAAATGCTGCTCAAAAGGGAAAGTTATATTAGAACAGATTCAAAATGCCTTATTAATTGAACAGCTAATGACTAATAATCATAATTATTCCGATAACTTTATGGACAATATTCGTTCTATTAACAGCTCGCTGTCTTTTGCTTCTATGGGAGCGCAAATAGTTCCTCCTGCAAGTTATGGACCTTATTGTTTTAGAATTAATGGCACTATTTATCATCGTGCTGGTACATTACATCCTGAAAATGGAGAACAGCGTAAATATGCTCAGCTGTATATACTTGATCCTGATGAGGCTACAGCTCAAAGAATGAAAATCAAAGAAAACTCTGGATGCAATGAACATTTACTACAAATATTAGGCTCATTCATGTCAAAGTATAATCCATTTGCAGAAGCATGCAAAATGATGTATGAAGTGGAGCAAGAATGCATGCAGGACACATTAATGAATAACGCTGTTTCATCTGATGTGACGATGGCAATTATTCAAGACCGAAAATATGATGAAAGAAGATATAACTCTGCAAGATGTAATGAGGTTGCTGTTATTTTCGAGAATACGGATGGCGAACCACCTCTGCACCGTGATTTACTGATTCATTGTTGTGCTAACAACACAACCAATAAGAGAAGGACTCAGCATTTTGGACCCAAATTTGGAACCAATGGTATATCCAATGTTCTTCCCATACGGCGATTAAAGTTGGGGAATAAATATTCCACTGAATGATAAGCCATCATGTCTCCAAAATATTAAAAATAAAGCTTTAAATCCAAGAAAAAGATTCACTCAGATGCAATATTATCAATATCGACTTTCTGTACGTGATGAATTTAATCCTTTATTGTGTGGAGGAAAACTCACACAACAATATATTGTTGATGCCTACACCAAAATTGAGACAAACAGATTAAATTTCATTCGACAGAATAAATCTCAACTAAGAATTGAACAGTACAAAGGTTTAATGGACCAGATTCGTTTGTCAGAAGACAATGAATTGTTTCCCCCTGGAAAGCCATTCATTTTGCCATTAACATTTCAAGGAAGTCCACGAAATATGATGCAAAACTACCAAGACGCTATATCAATAGTGAGGAACTATGGTAAACCTGATCTTTTTATTACAATAACCTGTAATCCAAAATGGGAAGAAATTACTCAAAATTTAAATGGACAGTCCGTTGAAAATCGTCCAGATTTAGTTTCTAGAGTTTTTCAATTAAAGCTAACAGAACTTATGGATGATATAAACAAAAAACATATTTTTGGCATCCCAGTAGGCAACATACATGTAATTGAGTTTCAAAAAAGGGGACTACCCCATGCTCACATCCTACTGATATTAAAAGAACAAGATACTCCAAAATTACCAGAACATATAGACCAAATTGTATCGGCTGAGTTGCCAGATAAAGACAAATTTCCTACTTTACACGCAGCTGTTACAAAACATATGATTCATGGACCCTGTGGTGAGTGTAATTTAAACTCACCGTGTATGAAGGAAAATAAGTGTACTAAAAACTATCCTAAATCCTTTCAAAATGAAACTTTAGCTAACAAAGATGGATACCCTCAATAGCGCCGAAGAAATAATGGTAATGATTTGTCCGTGAGAAATAAAGTAATTGACAATACATGGGTGGTTCCTTATAATCCATATCTTTTGTTAAAATACAACTGCCATATCAATGTGGAAGTTTGCGCTACAGTCAAAAGTGTTAAATATCTTTTTAAATATGTGTATAAAGGGCATGATTGTGCAAATGTACAAATCACAGAAAGAAACAAAAATTTTAACGAAATACAGAAGCACTTAGATAGTAGATATGTAAGTGCACCAGAAGCCATGTGGCGAATACTTGGAAATGACATGCACAAACAGTCGCACACTATAATACGATTGCCTGTTCACCTTTCTGAACATCAAAGCATTGTCTTCCATCCAAATTCACTAAACAGAAATACAGACAATCTGTTACAAACTGCTGTGAAAGATACAATGTTGACAGCATGGTTTAAGTTAAACGCGGAAGATGAAAATGCTAGATTAATTTACTATAGCGATATACCTAAAAATTATGTTTTTAATAAAAAAACAAGGAAATGGATTCGCAGACAGCAAGACAGACATAATATAATTGGTCGAATGTATTTTGTAAATCTGGGTTGTGATCCTGAAAGGTATTGTTTAAGACTTCTTCTGCTTCATGTACCTGGTGCTACATCTTATGATGATTTAAAAATGATTGATGGTACTAATTATGATATGTTTCATGAAGCGGCTGTGCAAAAAGGCTTGATAAAAAATGACGAAATTCGGGATAAAACTTTAGCTGAAGCTGTCAATTTTAGCATGCCTAAAAATTTAAGGGACTTATTCTCATATATTCTAATATTTGCTTCCCCATCTAATGCTAAGGAATTATTTGAAAAATACCTATCTCATCTTTGGGAAGACTTTGCAAACAGCCACAAAATAGGCCATACAGATAACTGTGAACGTTGTAAAAATTTGACTAATAGAAATTAACAACACCTTAGAAGCAAGTCATAGCTCTTGCCTTAAATACAATCTCCCGATGCCAGTAAATGATATCCTACCAATCAACCATACTGATATCTATGATCATGAGCTAGAGAAAGAAAAAAGCAAAGAAATGATAAATAGTTTGAATACCGAGCAAAGACAGTGTTATGACAATATAATTGCATCAATAAACAATGAAGTCCCAGAAACATGTTTTTTTCTGGATGGGCCAGGAGGCACAGGAAAAACTTATTTGTATAAGACTATTCTGTGTACAGTGCGTGGAGGAAAAAATATTGCATTACCTATTGCGTCTACTGCATTGCTGCAAACTTATTGGAAGGAGGTAAAACATATTTTAACCAATTCAAGTTGGTACCCCCTTTAAACGAAACATCCGTTTCAAATATAAGATTGAATTCTCTCGAAGCCACCATCATTAGATCAGCCAAAATCATAATTTGGGATGAAGCAACTATGGCACCAGGAATTGCTTTGACTGCCATTGACAGAGTGCTAAAGGAAATAATGAACAACCAGAATTCTTTCGGTGGAAAAGTTATGTTACTAGGTGGGGATTTCAGGCAAACTCTTCCAGTTGTCAGACATGGTAACAGAACTAAAATAATAGAAGCAAGTATAAAATTTCACCCACTGTGGGAATGCTTTAAGATCCTACGATTGAGTAAAAATGTACGATCAGTGGATGATTTATTTAGCAAGTGGCTATTAAGCGTAGGAAATGGTCTGACTGATAGAACATATGATTTACCAGAAGAACTAATAGAAATACCACGAAAAATTTTAAGTCACGGTAACATAGCCAGAGATACATTTGGGGATAAGTTGGACATTGCATACTCTCATGAATTCGCCCAAAAGGCTATTTTATGTTCAAAAAACACAGATGTGGATTATCTAAATGAAACTGTTCACAACTTACTGGAAGCAAAACCAGAAACATACTTAAGTTCGGATTCTATTGAAGCGGATGATAGTTCCCATGCAGATACATATTACCCTATAGAATTTTTAAATCAGCTATCAAAATCAGGAATGCCAATACATAAATTAAATTTAAAGATTGGAGCTGTTATAATGTACTAAGAAATCTTAACACAAAAAGAGGGTTATGTAATGGCACCCGATTAATTGTTAAAAAGTTGAAGCCTAATTTAATAATTGCAGAGGTTTTAACTGGATCTTCAGCAGGTGACATTGTGTTCATTCCAAGGATTGATTTAGCACAGACGGACACAGAATTGCCATTTGTTTTAAAAAGAAGACAATTTCCTATAAAATTAGCATTTGCCATGACGATTAATAAAGCACAAGGCCAGACTTTAAAGAAAGTTGGTGTCTACCTACCAGCACCAGTATTCAGCCATGGACAATTGTATGTTGCACTGTCTAGGGTAAAAAGTTTTGATGATATTAAAATAAAAATTATCCCCAACAAAGAACAAGGAAAATTGTTGAAAAACTCTAATAAAATATTTACAAAGAATGTTGTGTATAAAGAAATATTGTAAATAAATACGTTACCGTTATGTTTGATTTTTATTTTAATTTAAGTATCTAATCTAACAGAAAAGAAAATTTTTTTTAAGTACAATTTCAATATTTAAAATAATTATAAATAATTTTTTTTTGATTTTACAGGAAATAGCTTACACGTACCATTTTACTAGAGACCGTTGTATTTGACCACAACAGGCTCTGTTTCTAGTAAATTATATTTGCAATAATGAAATTTAACACAAGACGAAATGAATGTTCTACCACAACAGTAATTTAAAAAGGCGTGGCTTTGTTGACAGTTGTTTAATATTTATTTTTACAATTTCTGCCCTATAAATACGGCTTAAAACGACCTAATACTTTAAGATTCTTATGCATAAACCCATTCCGATATTTGAAAGATCAGCAAGTGATCGAATGATGCTAACCTAACCTAACCATAAACTACAAACGGATAGCTAAAAACCGTATAAGACACTTTATTTTTGCTTTATTCAGATTTAGGAATTACAACTTTGCAAGTAAAGTAATCTGTTTATATACCACTGTACTGACATACGTGATAAAAATTCTATTTTTGATAACAGTTTAAAACAACTATGTGGTTTTAGATTTTTTACTATTGCTATACTTTTTGTATCAAGTTTACTTATTGTTTGTATCAAGTTTTACACAGTACTGACATCTACTGATTCAATAGATCCATAACAGACCTGTTGCAATTAATTTGTCTTACCAACAGAAAAGTGTTGTTTGACAAATCACACCTGGATAGTCAAATTGTGACAAACAAAAGACATGCTAATATGACAAAATTGTTCTACTTTATTTTACAGCATTATATATTATTTCAATCTTATTAAATATATTGAACTAGCTTGTCCTATTTACAGGGTGTTTCTCAACTACGTTCCTGAACTTAAGGATATGGTTCCTCGGATCAAAATAAAAAGATCTTGTATTTAAAGGTCCCAAAATGTCTGTCTGTTTGTGTTGTAGGAGAAATCGATGTAACCACAGGTTTCAAGCTTGGGACTGAAGCGCAGTTTACATTTCAACGATCAATTGCGTGTTTCTTCACTAATTATAATTGGGTTTTGACAAGCAGGGACTTGTTGGATTTGTGGTTAAACTGATAATATTTTTTATATTGTTTGGATTGTATATGAAACTTGAAGGCTTTTTTATAAATGTTCAGTTAAAATATTCAAAAGACCGCTATTTTTTTAATTTTGATCATATTGTAAAGATTATATTTTAAAGATATTATCACCTAATAAAAGTCCATGACACATCTAGCCTATACTAAGTTTAAGACCTTAACATTCATTGCCAGGGACTAAAATATTTACTCCCCCAAAATGATGACTTAACAATGCCCACAGTAAAATAATCAGATTTGGAATTCTTAAATGAGGGTTGAATAAATTGTAATCTATTTGTCCGAACTGTTTACTAGAAGCTTTTAGACTTTATTGGTAGTTAAATAATATCATCATAAACAACATACTGTATATCGACTTCTTTTTTAAATAAGTAATTAAAGCAAATAAAATATGTATTAATAGGGGAATTTATTCGTCGTCAGGATGGCCGAGTGGTCTAAGGCGCTGCGTTCAGGTCGCAGTCCACTTCTGTGGGCGTGGGTTCGAATCCCACTTCTGACACGATCAATTTTATCATAACTTAATAGAAAACTTGTTATTAAACAAATTAAGTAAACTTGAAAAAAAAAATACGAGTTCAATCATCCCTATTTGATGTTTTAAAACTGTCATAAATTTTAAATTAAAATTTAAGTGTTATATTTTGAAAAAAAAAAAAACAAGTAATTCAGATTTTTATCAGTAGATAACATAAATTAAATAATAACAATATAATTCCACAAGTTATACTTTTATCACCTAAGACATTTTTACAGTTCTTTTTTGTAAAAGTTAGCTTAACATTTTCTTCCGACATATTTACTTCAATAAAGTTATTTGGTTATAATCTATGATAATGTGATTATTACACATTAATTATTATGATAAATATTGACGTGAAACCATTTTATTTATCAATGACATGCTGATTTAACAAAATATGGTTAATTTAACAGTTATAGGTTAATCATGTGTACTCTTTAAGCAAGCCACAGATAACCTCCATAGTGTGGTGAGTATTATTAAGCGGTGTACTCTTTGTTACTAACCAAGTTTTCGAGTGGCCTTAACCGGAGGGTTCCGATGTTATCGTAAGATAACGACGTCCAGCAACATCAGTCGTGGCTGTTCCTTGGATGAGTGATCCCGTCCTGGCCTGCCCGGACACAGGTGGTGGTTCGGAAGTCACCTTTAAGCCGTTGGTCCCTAGGTTAAGTGTTAAGAGAGGGACTTCTTAGCCCTAACTTCACCTGGTAAAATAAAAATCTTTTAATTGTTCAACAAAGAGTTAAAAATGTAATAGCACATTTACATTTATGGAACCTAGTGCTTATTATGAATTCCTAAACCGGAAGTATTTATATTTCTTGCGGTTAACTGTCAAGCCTGATACTATTTTTCTTCCTTGAACACATGAAATCTGATAACTCCCAACTCGGACACCCAAACTTCTCTAGTAATGATCATTATAATGGTAACCATTGAGAGAGTCATTTTGGTATTTATAAGAATGAGGACTTAACCTATCACCTACATCTCCACAACATTAGCCCCCAAGCAGCTGGGTCATTGAACTATCCACCTAACAAGTATGTAAAAAAAAGACTTTTCACGTGAATATAAACAACATTTTTCTTGTAGAGATTAACACTGAGTTACAGAATTGACGCCATAGTATATTTGTACATTGAAATAAATGGTTCCAAAGAATTAACACAAACTTTCCCCCATATTAAACGCTAAAAAAATAAAAACTTTGAAAATTACCAGTTTGATTCCCAAATATGTTTTTGCCATAGCTAAAAAACAAGTCAAGTTAAAGACATGCGGGTTTCACTAAAATATTTTAAATTATAATTTACATCTTTCCTGAAACTCTTTCTTTAGTCAAAATCGTTTGAGCAGTTTTTGAGAAAATTCCATTTTTTATATTTTTGCCTATACAAATAATAAACTGAAATTTCAAAAAAGTGAAAAAAATGGTTTGGTATGTATTGGCTAAATACACCTACATACTAAATGTAATAAAAATTGATCCAACCGTTTGGTATCCAGCGAACTGCACATATACACAGACAGACACACATACGGACAGATATCAAAAGGTTTTTTCAAAAAAAAAAATATATATATATATATTTTTTTGCATACGGGAGAAAGTAAAAATGCGGGTGAGATAACCAATATAAAAATAAGATTTGTTACAGAATTTGAGTATATTATATTTTTAAATTTAGCAAAGGAACTTCTCTGACATAAAGCAGATACCTTTTCAGCATAAATAAAATAAAAATTTTGTGGAATCGCAAGAATCAATTTGATTTATTTATTTATAGATCTACAGTAATACCATGTCCCCAATAACAATTCAATTCAAGATGGCCTATTGAATCCGCCACATATCCACAACAAGTTTAATTTTAGATATGTTTACAAGAAAACTAATACAGTACTAGCAGGCAGAAATTAAAAATGACAAACTCAATTAACAAGCAACGTGCGAGAGACAAACATACTCAATGCAAGATTAGAAATGTAGTGATGGCCAAAAATATAAAGCAAAAGGTTATTCGTAAGGATACAATTCAAACTATCGATAAGTATTGCATCAACTCTAAAACTATATAAACAACCAGTCACAGAAAGTCACAAAACATACTCTCACCTAACAATTAACAAAACAACAGCAAATATATAAATACGAAAAACGCCAATCATGGAATGTTTTGTAATAACTAGATAAACTATGGAAAGCAATGCAAAATACCATTATAAGATCATACCATTACAATTAATTCTATCGAGGTATTAATGAAGAAATAATTGATAAACAGAACAAATATCAATATTCTTATTTATTGGACTTGTCTGGTTGACATTGATTGTATTAATAAGGTCACCAGAAGAGTTAACCTACTTTCTTGTTAGCGGCATCTATCAAAGTGCATTTTAATAAATTAAAACGATTACCTTAATTTAGTTTATGATGAAAAACTTCAGAGATAACTTGTTTGTCTCAAGTTGTAGGATTAAGTGGGACACTTGTTGAAGTTTGGAAATTAAGTCACGTGCCAAAACCTAATATAATTATATCGCTGGTAACGTAATTTGTTTAGTGCATGGCATGTCATGTGATGGAGGGGGGTTAGGGGCAGTGGGGTTATGTATTGGTGGTGGGGGACGCTAGTGGCTCAGTCTGGTGGTGCTGCATTGTCAATATTCATCTAGACTTGACACATGAAGTAGAGTTGATTATTGTTGTCCAAATTGTCAAGTCCGAATTTAATTTCAAGCAAATATTTGGTGTACAAATCTAATTAAATTTGTCTTAGTAGATATAATATTTAATATTACTTAATGTCATATCTACTGTATTCTTAACTCAGGTTAAATATATAATTGACTTGGGTAGAAAACAACCTTCAGTCTATATTTAGCGCATTAGAGGTTTCAGCAGTGGAGGGGAATCTTTCCACCGCTGAACTTCCTTACTTCACGGGCTTGACTAACTTTCACCTTCAAGGTTTCAACTTTCGCAACAGTGTTTAGTTGACAAAATAACTGTAACGACAAGTACAAGTTTGTTTATTTCCTATTTAATGTTTACATTATTATTCATTTTGTTATTGATATTATTAATCACTTTTTGAATACAATACAATAATTTGTTTAACGGTTCTTAGCTTGATTCGTTGGTGTTAATCGAACCAACCAACGGTCACTGCTGCTAATGACGTAAAATGATCGGGGCTTGCAATTAATTATACCGACAGCTCGCGGCCTACTACTCTGGTTGTCATGATAACTTTTAAACGTAATTATACAGTGGGGGAAGAGTAGTTCTCTGTCTTAGAGTCATTCACACAAGTGCGTTGAAAAGGTAGTATTCCAAGCGGACAATTTATAACCAATTTTTGTACTACAGTTATGTACAGTAAATACAATTAGTTTTTATTTTAAGTAGCAAAACGTTTTGTTGAATGCTGTATCCGGGTATTAATTTAAAAGTGTAGCATAATTTAAACGGAATATTGGAATTGGTAAGGCATTATTACCTCGAAAACTCCAACCCTCTTCATTATTTAGTTTTTGAATCTTAGGAAAATGCATATGAATGCGAACCTATTTAAACTATTACT
This sequence comes from Stictocephala bisonia, assembly GCA_035578905.1. Lineage (NCBI taxonomy): Eukaryota > Metazoa > Arthropoda > Insecta > Hemiptera > Membracidae > Stictocephala > Stictocephala bisonia. The sequence goes on from JAQJVL010001143.1 coordinate 178,481, forward strand.
TTAATAAAGAAATAAATCCTACATACATCATATAATTGCATATTGTATTATCAATTAAATTTATATAATCATATTAATACATATGTTATTCATACATAACATATTGTCCCCCCCCCCCCGGCCCTGAGAGGAAGGGATCGTGGCGGATTATAGCTTAGAGTTATATATAAAAAATGAATTTCTTAACTTATTTACTAAACACCCTAAAAAGTCAACGTAATAAAAATCCTACAAGACAAACACTGACTTATTGTTTATATATTGAACCTCCCGACTTTACTTCAGAGCGCTCTTACAGCAAATGCTGGAACTAAAAGGAGTTTGGGAATGCTATGACCAATGGCGTGACGATGTAAACCAGCCATAACCATACCAACGCATTAACATCTTGTATTGTTAACATGTTTCAGTTCTTTGAATGCATCTGTTTTATAATATATTTTATTGATATATTGAATCTGAACGTGAGTTAACATTATCACTATCGTGGTTCTTTAACGAGAGTAAACATTTTATGATTTTAAACTTTCTTATTGTTTATTGTGTTTTACATTTTTTCCGATTGTTTATAAATAGTTAATAGGTTGTTCTATAGTTATTGAACCAACTAAAATGCCTGTTCAAGTGGATCTACTTGTTCCTCAATAGTATTTACTGTTGGTCGTATGTCAAACACAGAACTCTTGGCAACACCGCACGTCAGAGCTATACTCAAATGCCACTAAGCGTACTCTTGTCAAGTCAGGACATTCGTTCAATTAAGTTTTAGAAGTAATTACTTACTTAGACTTATGATTTTACTTTATTATAAATATATTTAAATTAATATGTGATTGGTCATAGTTATTTATTATCCCATACGAAAGATTAACTTGCTACGAACAAAAACAGTCCTAGTTCTTTTGTAGATATTCTACAATTAAAATATTTTTGGAATGAATAAATATAATAAGAATCATATCTCGAAAACAGATTTCAATTTATAGTGATATCACGAATTCAAAACAACCAATTAAAAGAAATTCATTCAAATCTACAACAAATCCGATTTGGTGTCCATCAAGGATCAATATTGGGACCAATTATTTTATTTGCTACATAAAAAAAAGATTATCTCTAAAAGATATTCTACTCAATTACTTATTCTCACATGCCAATGACGCTGATTTAAAAATATCAGCAAAAGATGTGAATGAATTTGAATATCTATCAAAGATAGAACTAGCAAACATTATAGTTTTGTAAATATTAATCAAATAAACCAGGTTGATATATCTATTAAAATTATACAAAACAATAAGATAGACATACTAAATAACGTAAGATTCAATAATAACAATAATACTGAAAAACATAACAGTACAAATTTTCTTGTTTTAAACATAGACCAAAAGACGTAACTTAAAACGAATACGGAAACATAATTACTTCTGAAATAAATTTAGGAATGTATGCACTTTACCGAATGTAATTTGCTATGTAAAATTAAAATATTAAACGCAATTTATTGTGCATATATACATTCACATATTTTTTATGGTATTAGCTTATATACACAATCAGTGAACAAAATCTTGATCAAGTCCTTAATCCATAGAAAAGAAATAGGCCTTAGAATCATTAACAAACTAAAATATGATTGATAATCTAAAATTCCTTAAAAAATATGAAAATTATAACAGTGTATGGACAGTATATTTACGATACAATTTTATTCATCAAGAAAATCACAGAAACTAATGATAATTGTCAGATACATAATTATAATACAAGACCCAAATATCATAATCAAAATTAATAAAAAATAAAAAAGCAATTTTTAGATTTTTGCCTGATATTATAAAAAGAAGAAAACAATTTTAATACATTCAAGATAAAATTAATAAAATACTTAGCTAATGCTGCATTTAATTCAGTTAAAGAAAAATAATATCTAGTAAAGAAGAAAACAAAACCAAAAAGAAGAAATGCAATATAAACAATTAAAATTTCAATTTCAGACATATTAGAACACAAAACATCCTAAAAGATGGAACCAAACTACGTTGAATCTGCAATATTTGTATATATACACAGTATATTGTTATTTATATAATAAACAATTGTAAGTAAATAAATAAAATATATCTAGATAAACGCCAATACCAATCTATTCAATAATCAGAGGGTTATGTTTCACACTGTCTGTCAAAAAGGCTATAAATTCAGTTTTAAATAGTTTTTATTTTTATTTAATGTAATTTAGTGTATCTCTCTTTTATGTAAAGCCATTAAAATTCATTATATATACATGCTAAATAAGTATTCTCAGAGTTACTGTATTCATGATAAATCACTGCAGGGCTGTTATAAAGTCCAATATCACTATCTGTTTGGGTAGGAGCCAGCCGCAGACTGCCATTGTACAGTCACTATAAAACCCTGCACTACCATTCTTTATCACCCTTAACACCCCCCCCCCCAACATTTACTTAAATTATCGCACACTAAATTTAGTCACTATGTATATACGATATACTGTACAAAAAACCATTATACTGTATATTATATCGTATGGTTTTTTGTCAGCTACCATTGTTATTATTATTTTTTAAATTTAAAATTATGTAAAACCTGAGTTTTATAGTTGGACAAAAAGCCCAAAAGTCATTACAGTATAATAAAAATAAATAAATAAATAACCAATGATCTCCTGTCACAAAACTAAATCCAGACCATTAAGCCATTTAAGACCTGCCTCACTGATTCTATTTATGCTAGCTAATCCCTCTGTAAAACAGTGCAAGGGGCACTCTGAAACTATGTGATCTATTGTTTGAATTGACTCTCCGAAATCACATGACTGATCTACTATAAATCCTCATTTGTGTTTCTAGTAGTTACATCCACCCACTTCAGTTTGGAACCGATTCAACAGTGTCCACTTCCTACGAGGGAGGTTCATCCCACCTACAGGTTTTGATGGATCACTAATAAGGAACTTATTCCGTCTATCAAAACTGTTCCACGCTATAACCCAGCTAGTATTGGGTGAGACATTTAATCTGATCAACTGGAAAGCAGTACGTAGAGGTGGGTTTAGAGATTTTAAGCGACCATTCTGACGTGGAAGATCCTGCCAGCAATTTAGTCACCACACAACATGCATTGCCTATAGTTTAACCATTATTTATCAAAACTGAAAACTGTCCGCTGGTATGGGTCCCGTGAAGAAAGTTTTCCTATTCGGTGAAATTAGTTCATGTTCCGTTTTCACAGGTAGCGCTAGCGACCCCCCTCTCTGTATCTCTCCAGAAGACGCGGGCGTGACTATTATATAATTTAATAGCATACCAAACAGTCGTCCGATCACTTATTAGAAACTTATCAAAGTTATATGGCAGCACATGTGCACGTCTTCAGCAAAATTATTGCTTGTTCGTTTGTTTCCATGGTCATTTGTTAACCTTAAATAGGAATGGAAACGTCTCTTATAATGTGAAATAAGGACTTGAACATAACCTAAAAAAATAACCTTGCTTTATTACAACAGCTATATGTGCATGATTTTACATTCAATTAAAGTTCTGTAATTCAAATTTATAACAATAATTTGCCTCATTGGGTTAATTATATTATATTTATATCAGATCAGAGACTTAACTCATTAAATTTGAACAAACTCATGAAAATGTTCTTCTTAATACAAAACAGAAAACAACTTTGTGTTTCTATCTTGAAACACTGACTTAAACCAAGTTTACTCTGAATTTCCCTTTATAAAGTAAACGAAGGTAAAACACTTTAATTTGATTAAAATACTCCTGTTATTTTGCATGAGTTTGTGAACTTGTTTGGTGAACCCAACCAGAACGTTTCAAAGAACAATAGTATTGTTTCTATCTTTTCAGTGTGTTTATGTTGAAAAGGTATCTGGTTTGTGCCAGTAGAGTTTTTCCATGAGATTTTACACTTTTGTGTGTTTAAAAAGTAGAATTGAATAATTTATTCACTTAAAATGTAAATTAAAAATTCACCACTGAATTGTAGCTTACATCCTTTTCGTGCAATATATTTCTTGATATATTTCTTGATTTAAGTAAACATATAATGCTCCAAATTTATAGAATTTTTCTAATTCATCCAGTTAAAAATAATTTTTTTATAAAGATATCTATAATTTACATTAATTTCCAAAATTGTGTAAGGCCTAATTATATTTCAATTAAATTTATTAAAAAAATATAGTTATGACATTGATGGAACACGGTTTTGATAATGTTATCGACCTATTTTGTGTGAATATATTTGAAATATAGAAAAGATCACGCAGCATTTTTGTTTTAATTTGATTAATACTTATAATATGTTTTGTGTCAACGTGCATTAATTTCATTTATTTAAATAAAAAAAAAATTAATAAAAAATAAACAAACATAATTTAATTTTCTTTATGTCTTAAATACACTTAAGTTACTGACGGTTCAATATATGGTTTAGTTCTTTGGATGCAATATTAACAGTAAATTTATTCTAAAATTAATTATTTTCTTGGCCTATATCAGTAAGAGCATTATATGTTATGTATGTGCATGGACTTGTTTAGTACTGCTTTTTCTTTTTTCATTCTTAAAACAGAGTTAGGAACGTTTTATGAAATTCTAATACTATACAATTATGAAGCGGAGTGTTCTGCTACTATACAATTAGTAACATAGCTATTCTACAAGCTAGTATTTTATTAGAACTACATTTCCTCATTTCACTCTTAAAATAGAGTATTAGATTATATATATAATATTTAATTATTGATTAATAGTTAAGAATCGGAGTGTACTTTTAATATACAAATATGTTACTCAGCTATTCTGATAACATTGGTATGATGTAGAAACACAAATAAAGTTTAGTGATGCGTTAAAAATGAACGCAGCAGAAGTAAAATTGGTAACGTCACGCACAGAGGTTAGTTGCAACGAACTGTGGCAAAATACTTTGGCGGCAACATCTGGAGGATAATATATATTCAGTTATTTACTTTTTACCTCGCAGTTCTGTTATATGCAATATTTCTGCCTGTATTTGGCATTCTAAAACAAGGATGAAATGAAAAAATACTTTATTGTAATATACAGCGTGGAAAAAATATGGAAACACTTTCACAACTTTTATATGACTTCACTTGTAAAAGTGGAATCTTGTACATGATCATGGTTACAAAAAACATACTTTTTGACGCCATAAATGACATTTCATCTTTTCAGTGGGACTGTCCAAGAGGAGTTGAACGAAAAGCTTCAACGTAAGCCTAGGTTGAGTTTGGTATATAGTGATAGGTCTATTCAAAATAAATAATTGCCCTAAACCGGACTTCGAAAGGTTTATCCTTTCTAGAGTAGCGGTCATTTGAATTTCAAAGTAACTGATATGAACATTATTATTTCTCCGCTATTTAATGGTTTTAAGTAAACTAATCAGATCCATAATTATACTTTATGGAACACAATTATATAAAAAAAATTAAATTATCAAATTATCTATGGAAAAAATAACGTTGTTGTGAAAACGTTTCCATGTTTTTTTTTCCACCCTGTATAAGAGGGGACACAATAGTCCGACCCACAGCAGTCGTAACACAATGTATATACATGTTTTCGTTTAAACTGGTGAAGTTAGGATTTTACACATAACCATTTCAAAATAATCATTTAAAATTATTTTAACTTTATAAATAACTAGGGAACACCCCAGCACGCTTCGTGTGACAATCCGAATGATAGCTATAGAACATTGTAAACCCCTATTTGTTAAATTGAATATTCTGTCATAAATATTTACATCTTTGATTTGATTTTATATTTTTCAAGAACTCCTGGTATAATTAAAAAAAGTGCTCATCAGTATAAAAAGTCAGTGCCCCGGCATGTGACTTTTGAATCCAAATAAATAGATTAATTGTATAGCGTAAAATCACAATAATAAATCTATTTACCGTATCACACTCACATTACTTGCGTTGATACCTGTTTATTAGTGTAAATACCCAATGGTATTACTTAGCCTGCTTCAAACTTGTTCATTTCATTTGTTTTGTTTAACAGCTGAAGGTTAAACTCATAGTATAATATTACAAATACATCATTAGTATAATGTCAAACATACAAAATAAACATGTTTTTTTTTTATTTACAAAAAGCTGTTGTTAATTTATTAAAATCAACTTAATGTTATCCTTATTGAACAATCTCTTAGGTGCGGTTCCTACCCCTTAGTAGTCCTCTATCAAAAAAAATACTTTAGTTGTTTTATTTAAGACCTAGAGAAACAGTGCACAAAATTTCAGCTCTCTACCTACACGGGAAGTTGGAGAATTAGTAATGAGTAAATAAGGCTTTGCCTTTTATATATATATATATATATATATATATATATATATATATATACATATATTAATAAAAAGGTTTCAGTTAGAAAATAAAAGTACAAACAGAAATAAGTAAATTATACAGCAGAAAGAGTACAACAATAACAATATTAAATTATTGAGTGAAAATAAATAAAAACGTTGGAGTAATATGGAGATTTAGTGTTATTATAGACTCAAACAATAACAATTATAAATAATGACACATTTGTACTATTTTCAAATTTTTCATGTACTCTAAATTGTAAATTGAAATTAATTGCTTCAAAGTATTATAAAAACTATGTATATTAAGATTTATTTGAACCAACACTGTCCTCCCTCCCCCCTAAAGGGGTGTTAAACGCGAAGATATGATCGTGAGCATGCTAGTGGATGTAAGGGAAGCGTGCAAACACAATCGAAAATCTTATCTTATACATTAGTCATCATATATCAAAATCAGTTCACTGATGAGTCTTTTGAATAAAAACTAACCTCACCCATTATTTATAGGCCTACTATATTTTATTTTTATTTTTTATTTATTCATAAGACGCCGATCGTCAAGATATGGGCGAATATGGATTTCGAATGAGTGTGATGAGTGTAGATGAGCGAATGTAGTCATTGTTACAAACTAAGTCCGACTATTCCTTAGAAAGTGTCATTAATTAATAGCCCAATGACAAATGAACAGACGGTGGTATCAGCTGATCCTCCTCAAAATGTATTGACTCTGATTGGGATCGAACTGAGAACCTTTAGCACATGAAGCTGGGATTGAACCAACTACGCTACCAACCAATTTATAGTGTATAAAATAAATTATAAAACATTAAAATGACACGTCTAACAGTAACAAATAGGTAAAAACAGGGAGCAAATAGGTATAGTAACAAAAATGGTTCTTGACGCACAGAACAATGGAAAACAGAGTTGCGTAGTAAGGATAAGAGGATTTGCGCATGCGCAGTACGATAAGTTAACGTGAACTTGCTTACGAGCAAGTCCTTGCGTGTAATATCCTTTTATTCCTCTCAAACCCTTAAAAATACACTTAGTTATTGTTTAATTAATTAGTTTAAATTAGTTTGAGTCATAAAGACATTAAGATTTATAAAGTCGCGCATTAGTTGTAAATCTATTTATAACTGGCACTGAGATTTGCGGTCAAAACTTTGCGACAACTGTTTCTAATTTTCCTCTGTTGAATATGGCAGAAAATCTGTAATTAGAGGTCTTTTCAGTAATTTGCGTTAATTATAAATATGTTTGAAATAAACTAGGAAAACAAAGTTGTAATTTGATAATATAAGATACATTATAAAATAATGATATAAGATAATTTTATAAAATGTTGCCACACACAGTATCCTCGTCAAATTATTGGTTGGGTGTGTCAATAGTTCAAGCTAAGCGTGGGCACAAAGCTGTCAATAACGTTCAGCCGTGTGGCGCCGACGAAATTTGTTATTCACGTCAAATTGTTGGTTGGGTGTGTCAATAGTTCAAGCTAAGCGTGGGCACAAAGCTGTCAATAACGTTCAGCCGTGTGGCGCCGACGAAATTTGTTATTCTCGTCAAATTGTTGGTTGGGTGTGTCAATAGTTCAAGCTAAGCGTGGGCATAAAGCTGTCAATAACGTTCAGCCGTGTGGCGCCGACGAAATTATTGGTTGGGTGTGTCAATAGTTCAAGCTAAGCGTGGGCATAAAGCTGTCAATAACGTTCAGCCGTGTGGCGCCGACGAATTTGTTGGTTGGGTGTGTCAATAGTTCAAGCTAAGCGTGGGCATAAAGCTGTCAATAACGTTCAGCCGTGTGGCGCCGACGACATTGTTGGTTGGGTGTGTCAATAGTTCAAGCTAAGCGTGGGCATAAAGCTGTCAATAACGTTCAGCCGTGTGGCGCCGACGAATTTGTTGGTTGGGTGTGTCAATAGTTCAAGCTAAGCGTGGGCATAAAGCTGTCAATAACGTTCAGCCGTGTGGCGCCGACGAAATTTGTTATTCACGTCAAATTGTTGGTTGGGTGTGTCAATAGTTCAAGCTAGGCGTGGCCACAAAGCTGTCAATAACGTTCAGCCGTGTGGCGCCGACGAAGTTTGTTATTCACGTCAAATTATTGGTGGGTGTGTCAATAGTTCAAGCTAGGCGTGGCCACAAAGCTGTCAATAACGTTCAGCCGTGTGGCGCCGACGAAATTTGTTATTCACGTCAAATTGTTGGTTGGGTGTGTCAATAGTTCAAGCTAAGCGTGGGCATAAAGCTGTCAATAACGTTCAGCCGTGTGGCGCCGACGAAATTTGTTATTCACGTCAAATTGTTGGTTGGGTGTGTCAATAGTTCAAGCTAAGCGTGGGCATAAAGCTGTCAATAACGTTCAGCCGTGTGGCGCCGACGAAATTTGTTATTCACGTCAAATTGTTGGTTGGGTGTGTCAATAGTTCAAGCTAAGCGTGGGCACAAAGCTGTCAATAACGTTCAGCCGTGTGGCGCCGACGAAATTTGTTATTCACGTCAAATTGTTGGTTGGGTGTGTCAATAGTTCAAGCTAAGCGTGGCCATAAAGCTGTCAATAACGTTCAGCCGTGTGGCGCCGACGAAATTTGTTATTCACGTCAAATTGTTGGTTGGGTGTGTCAATAGTTCAAGCTAAGCGTGGCCATAAAGCTGTCAATAACGTTCAGCCGTGTGGCGCCGACGAAATTTGTTATTCACGTCAAATTGTTGGTTGGGTGTGTCAATAGTTCAAGCTAAGCGTGGCCATAAAGCTGTCAATAACGTTCAGCCGTGTGGCGCCGACGAAATTTGTTATTCACGTCAAATTGTTGGTTGGGTGTGTCAATAGTTCAAGCTAACCGTGGCCATAAAGCTGTCAATAACGTTCAGCCGTGTGGCGCCGACGAAATTTGTTATTCACGTCAAATTGTTGGTTGGGTGTGTCAATAGTTCAAGCTAAGCGTGGCCATAAAGCTGTCAATAACGTTCAGCCGTGTGGCGCCGACGAAATTTGTTATTCACGTCAAATTGTTGGTTGGGTGTGTCAATAGTTCAAGCTAAGCGTGGCCATAAAGCTGTCAATAACGTTCAGCCGTGTGGCGCCGACGAAATTTGTTATTCACGTCAAATTGTTGGTTGGGTGTGTCAATAGTTCAAGCTAAGCGTGGCCATAAAGCTGTCAATAACGTTCAGCCGTGTGGCGCCGACGAAATTTGTTATTCACGTCAAATTGTTGGTTGGGTGTGTCAATAGTTCAAGCTAAGCGTGGCCATAAAGCTGTCAATAACGTTCAGCCGTGTGGCGCCGACGAAGTTTGTTATTCACGTCAAATTGTTGGTTGGGTGTGTCAATAGTTCAAGCTAAGCGTGGGCACAAAGCTGTCAATAACGTTCAGCCGTGTGGCGCCGACGAAGTTTGTTATTCACGTCAAATTGTTTGTTGGGTGTGTCAATAGTTCAAGCTAAGCGTGGGCACAAAGTTGTCAATAACGTTCAGCCGTGTGGCGCCGACGAAGTTTGTTATTCACGTCAAATTGTTGGTTGGGTGTGTCAATAGTTCAAGCTAAGCGTGGCCATAAAGCTGTCAATAACGTTCAGCCGTGTGGCGCCGACGAAATTTGTTATTCACGTCAAATTGTTGGTTGGGTGTGTCAATAGTTCAAGCTAAGCGTGGCCATAAATCTGTCAATAACGTTCAGCCGTGTGGCGCCGACGAAATTTGTTATTCACGTCAAATTGTTGGTTGGGTGTGTCAATAGTTCAAGCTAAGCGTGGGCACAAAGCTGTCAATAACGTTCAGCCGTGTGGCGCCGACGAAGTTTGTTATCCTCGTCAAATTGTTGGTTGGGTGTGTCAATAGTTCAAGCTAAGCGTGGGCACAAAGCTGTCAATAACGTTTAGCCGTGTGGCACCGACGAAATTTGTTATTCACGTCAAATTGTTGGTTGGGTGTGTCAATAGTTCAAGCTAAGCGTGGGCACAAAGCTGTCAATAACGTTCAGCCGTGTGGCGCCGACGAAATTTGTTATTCACGTCAAATTGTTGGTTGGGTGTGTCAATAGTTCAAGCTAAGCGTGGGCACAAAGCTGTCAATAACGTTCAGCCGTGTGGCGCCGACGAAGTTTGTTATTCACGTCAAATTGTTGGTTGGGTGTGTCAATAGTTCAAGCTAAGCGTGGGCACAAAGTTGTCAATAACGTTCAGCCGTGTGGCGCCGACGAAGTTTGTTATTCACGTCAAATTGTTGGTTGGGTGTGTCAATAGTTCAAGCTAAGCGTGGGCACAAAGCTGTCAATAACGTTCAGCCGTGTGGCGCCGACGAAGTTTGTTATTCACGTCAAATTGTTGGTTGGGTGTGTCAATAGTTCAAGCTAAGCGTGGGCACAAAGTTGTCAATAACGTTCAGCCGTGTGGCGCCGACGAAGTTTGTTATTCACGTCAAATTGTTGGTTGGGTGTGTCAATAGTTCAAGCTAAGCGTGGGCCCAAAGTTGTCAATAACGTTCAGCCGTGTGGCGCCGACGAAGTTTGTTATTCACGTCAAATTATTGGTTGGGTGTGTCAATAGTTCAAGCTAAGCGTGGGCACAAAGCTGTCAATAACGTTCAGCCGTGTGGCGCCGACGAAGTTTGTTATCCTCGTCAAATTATTGGTTGGGTGTGTCAATAGTTCAAGCTAAGCGTGGGCACAAAGCTGTCAATAACGTTCAGCCGTGTGGCGCCGACGAAATTTGTTATTCACGTTATTCTACTCAATATTCTGATATTTTTGTGAAGCAGATTCACTTATAAGATAATGTTGTGAACCCACGCGTAATATTTATTTTACATTTTCTCTCTTCTTGATAAGACGGTGCAAAATTTGTTTTTGTCAGTTCATTATTTACAAATTACTTACATTACGATAATAGTAATACAAGAAGTCATTAATTAATGTCTACCAATTGTTTACGTAGCTACTGGACAGAAATATTAGTTTATTTTTAGGTAAAATAGCAAATTTTGAGTTGAATGCATTTTTGCTGTTGAAAACATAAAAGAAAAACTACGTATACAATCAAACAATTTTTTAAAAAGATGTAGATCGTTTGAAATTGTTTCTTCAATCATAATTTTATACATTAGAGGTATCAACTTGGGTCCTTACGATCTGGAAACAGTTTATAGGGACCTATTATAGAAGGTTGGTTTTTTAACCAATTGGTCGGTATCGTAGTTGGTTCAATCCCAGCTTCATGTGCTAAAGGTTCTCAGTTCGATCCCAATCAGAGGCAATACATTTTGAGAAGGATCAGCTGATAATTACCGGCTGTTCATTTATCATTAGGCTATTAATTAATGACACTTTCTAGGAATAGTCGGCCTTAGTTTGTAACAATGACTACATTCGCTCATCTACACTCATCACACTCATTCGAAATCCATATTCGACCATATCTTGACGATTGGCGTCTTATGAATAAATAAAATAAATGAAAATAAATAAATAAGTAACTGTTCATTTAAAATCGGGGTAATAATTAAGAACTCTTTAATAAGGAATAGTAGGCCTTAGACTAACAAAGACATATCAGTCCCATTTCTTCCCATGAGACCGCCATCTGGTTTTTTGGCAACTGTTGTAGAATACTCCTCTGGAAATTATTAACAACTTTAAATATAAAAATGACGAAGGGTGAAATGCAGCATCATTTTTATAAATGTTAAAAAAATGTAAATGATATCTTATTTTACCAGGCGAAGTTTAGGAACAAGGTAAATAATTTCTTATTTTATCACGCGAAGTTAGGGCTAAGAAGCCCTCTCTAACACTTAACATGGGGACCGCAGTTCTAAGAGAGGATTCCGAACCACCACCAGTGACCGGGCAGACGGGCTGCATGGAAGGACGGAATCGCTCAGATGGTTACCTATCCAAGGAACAGCCACGCTTGATGTTACTTGACACCGTAAACGTCGGAACCCTCCGATCAAAACCACTGGCATTGTTCTATATAATCTGGAATTCGAGTGTAAGATTATGTTTATATAACGTAATGTTAATTGTACATAGTTTATATGCAGTGAATATGAAATGTATTTGTTTATTTATTTTTAAGACGCCTATCGTCTTACCAACACAAATAAATTAGTTGTCTACGATCAATAATTATGTCTGTGATTAGACGTAAATCTTGATATGGGTGAATGTAGATTTCGAATGAGTTTGATGAGTTTAGATGAGCGAATTTTTCAATTATCTTGAACAGTATTCAGTTTCAAACACATCCTTAAAATACTTGAAGATGTTTACTGTCAACGCAACTCCTCCCTTATTTCTTGATCAATTTTAACGATGAGCCGTCAAAATAGTTTTCCCTATTCGTAGTTTGTTATGCAATAAGGTTTTCATCGTTCATTATTTTCACCCTGACGGGTATGGGAAGCCGTCGAGCACGTTTATTGGCCATAAGAATAACATGGAGAAAGATTTAAATGAATCGAATAGTGACAGCTGTTCAGATGTAAACAATGAATCCCAAAAACTATTAACAGCTGTTGGAATGTAAACAATTGTGTTTGTCATATTGAGGAGGTTAGATCTTTCATAACGTTAAACCAGGAAAGGTTGTAAGCATGGTTTTATTTACATTCGATTGTAGGGCTCTGCTCTACTGTACTAGAAGGTTTCAATGGTAATCTAATACAGTTATTTAATTTATTTAGTTAAATCTTCATCTATGAAATGAAAACAAATTAAATGAACACGTTTGAAATAGGCTATGTAATATCATTGGGCGTTTATAATAATAAATAGATAGCAGCAAAAGTAATGTGAGTGAGGTAGTGTAAATAAATTTAATATTGTGATTTTACGAGATTTACTTAACCTACTATTATTTATAGTCAAAGGTCACAAATTGACTTTGTGTGTATTGAGTGAGTAACGGAGTTGGCACGCGAAGCGTGCAGGGGTGTACCGGAATTATATTCAAATTAGTTATTTTTTAAAACTTTAATGTACAGTATTGAAAGTACAGTATTGAATACCTCTGTACGCGTATGGGTGAGCGGTTTTGGAAATACCAATGTACGTGCATGGGTGGGCGGTTGGGTCATTATCACTTTACGTGTATGTGTGGGCGGGTGGATCATATCAATGTATGAGTATGGGTGGGCGGGTGGGTCATAATCGTGTGGCTGCTGACATATACTATGATATACTATATATATATATATATATAAATATATATATATATAAATATATATATATATATATATATATATATATATATATATATATATATATATATATATATATATATATATATATATATATATATATATATATATTATGATTTTTTGTCATAGTATATACATTGTCATAGTATATACAGTGGTATATATAGTGGTCGTTAAATACCACTGTACGTGTATGGGTGGGTCAATACCACTGTATGTGTATGGGTGGGCGGGTGGCTCAATACTACTGTACGTGTATGGGTGGGCGAGTGGGTCAATCCACCAATTTTAACGGCCATGCAGATCTTTTTTCTAAACAAAGTGTTATTTTAAAACAATTTTACTGAAACGAATTTCAAAGATTGTACATAGTGCAATAATGCAGGCTTATTACATTATAATGACAGTTATTTTATTATCATTACATCATTATATCTAGAAAAACGTTAGTTATTAGCAAAACATTTACTAAATTAAGTTATAAATATATTTTTTCTAAATAAATGCTTATTTTAATATATTAGCAACTTTAATGTACAATATTGAAGCATGTTTGATTATCTTAAAATGTATTCACTTTCTACATGTTCCATAGGTTTATGTGTTATTTCTTTCGTTTTAGATGCACTTTTTTTTTAATAAAATCCCATCGTCCCTTCACAGAGAAGGATCAATTGAACTTTTGATGTAATCTGATTTAACGGAGTACTAGCTAGGAAGGTAGAGTGAAGTACCGAGGACACTTTATTAGCAATCAGTGATGCATTACGAAGTTCTTTGTTGGACACATGGGCTAGTAGAGCACTTTTTATCGTATCCTTTTATTCTCGAAACTTTGTTATAGCTCCCACTGAAGTAACATGTTAACACAATGTACTTAGATATGTTAAAAAATATAGTAATATAACTAAAAAGCAATTTATATCAATTTCCTTTCCCAGGTTGGTTACTTCTAAAAATCTTTAATATTTTGGACAAATATACAGTCTCTAAAATAGAGATTATATTAAAACAGTTTTACTACATACATATAAATGTAGTACCATTGCTATTAAACAATGTTATAGACATTATTTCACAAACTAAATCATAAATTATTAAAAACAACAATTTTAAATTGGTTTAAATGCTCTAATACCACTAAAATATTAATAGAAGTACTAATAAATAAACCAATAGAGCTAGTAACATAAGACTTAGGATGAAAATAATATCATGTCATGTATGAAAAGTTGTATTACATTTTATTAATGATTTATATGTAATATACATTTGTAACAATAAAAGATTTAAGATGTCGTTCAAAAAAGTGTTTGTTATTTGGTATCACATATTAAACATTTAATGTTATTGTTATTATTCATTTATAAGACACCGATAGTAGAGATATGGGCAAATATGAGGGGTTAATGAGTATGATTAGTGTAGATGAATGAGTGTAGTCATTGTTACTAACTAAGGTCAACTGATCCTCAGAGAGAGCTATTTATTAATAGCCCAGTAGCTAGGGTATTTTAGGGACCTTAACGTGGAATCCGAACCGCGCAATTTTGGTCTGATTCTCAGCTAACTGATAAGCCTAACACTCAGTTCTCTTCCCTACATAACATCTGAACCTTGACTACCATCCAACATGGACACTCCAGACTTCTCTAGTAGTGTCCACGTCGATGCAACCATTGAGCGGACGCTGTGTTGGTATTAAGAGGACCGAGTATAGAACCTATCGCCTACATTCTCCTCAACACTTTGTCCCTAAGTAACTGAGTTACAACACTGCACCGTTAAAAAAAAAAAAAAAAAAAAAAAAAAAAAAAACAGCTACTAGAGTAGATGTTGTACATTTATACAAAAATAGAGTTGTATGTAAACTTAGTATGTAAATTATGTAACGAGAATATATAGAAGCATATTTTTGTATTTAATTAAGAAAACTTTAAGAACTCTTTATGAAAAAGAATTTTAATTGTTATTACAATGTCATTTTATATGCAGATACATAGATAGAGAGTTAAGTCGTCGATAAACACACATTTTCAGATATGTATAAGTTTCCTTTCTACCTTAGAAATTACGAATGGTATTTTTTATACTTTAGAAAGGATACAAATATTATTGGAGATCATACCAGGAATCTATTTTAGCCAAAGGAGCAGACTTGTAAATCCAAATCGATATTGCTTTAAATAATTTGAATGGATTAATCTATTTCATTGGAATCTTATTTAAGAAGTGATATTTTATATATATATATATATGAATATGAAATATATATATACTATGAATATTTCATACTTACGGTAGGTTTTTGAACGTACCTTGTTAGTAAAAATACTAATTTATGTATTTAACCAAAATTATAACAACTCCTCTCCATCAATGTGAGTGTTTCACGTTCGCTACCAACATGTATAAAAATCAACGTAAATATAGACCAGCATCAACTATAGGTGACATGGAAGTTTCTCATGACAGACCAACGTCAACTATAGGTGACACGCGGTCTCTGCCCAGAGACTAACGTCAACTATGCTTGACGCAAACATCTATGTGTTTACTAGGCAATCCTTCCTAGTCGGTCTATTTTATCAACTTGGCTCATGTTTGGTGTCTGCAGGGATGTCTGTCACCTATTTTGGACGCCTGGTCTCACTGTGGGAAATTATTTTCCTAGCTGTGGTGATTGGTCTAGTATGAAATACATAGTTAAAAAATACTTGGTCCATAGCTATAGACCTCGCGTCAACTATAGTTGACGCTTGGTAGCGAACGTGTTTTAAGGACGAGTTGTCTTGACAAGACAGCGTGATTGAGCCTCCTAATTCAGCAATTTTCTGGGCGACGAGCAACTGAAAAAGATGGACCCACCACATATACATTTTCAGTGGTATTGACCAACCAGATAACAAGTGTTTTGGGATCTTTTCCGTTATACCTATTTCGGTACTAGAACCTCAGTGCTGTAACATGGCTTCTTGGGGAACAAAGTGTAAAGGATATTGTAGGCGATATGTTCTATGCTCAATACTCTAATACCGACACGGCGTCCGCTCAATGGTTGCATCGAAGTGGACACTACGAGAGAAGTATGGATCGTCTATATTGCATGGTAGTCAAGGTTCAGATGTTGTGTGGGGAAGAGAACTGAGTGTGAGGCTTGTCAGTTAGCTGAAAGTCAAACCAACAATACGTGGTTCGGATTTCACGCAAATATGTAGGTCCCTTAGTTAACCTGACTATTGGGCTATTAATAAATATATGATTCTAAGGAGCAATGGATCTTAATTAGTAACAATGGCTACACTCATTCACCTACACTCATCACATTAATTCGCCTTTCATATTCACTCATATCTTGACGATCGGCGTCTTACTAATGAATAATGAATATACCAGACCATTGGCGAGCGTATGAAGGCTAGGTTAGGCTATGAACAATGTACGTAAATTAAATATAATATTACTTATAACTAAAGCTTGTGGTAACGACCACGTCAAGGTGTTATTTACAGTATTTACATCACCAAACGTTTCGCCCATGCTGTGATGAGGCATCCTCAATGGCATCTCTGAGACTGAGTTAAGACATTTCACCAGTAGTGTCTACGTCGATGGCAACCATTGAGTGGACGCCGTGATGGTATTAAGAGGACTGAGCATAGATACTATCGCCTAAAATTTCCTCAATACTTGGTCCCCAAGTAGCTGGGTTACAGCACTACGCTAAGCCAGTAGTGGCAGCACCTTAAGTAAAAAAACTTAAATAGTTTTAATATCCCTGTGTTAAAAACTATGATTTTAACCTCCAACAGATGTATACGTAAAACTGAGACATCGCAGTTAATTTTATGCAGATAACAAGTTTATTAACTCCTCGTGGATGGGTATTGTTAATATGACCATAATTTAAAACGCACAAATAAACGCATTTTAAAAATGAAACTTAAAAAGAAGATTGAAATGCAATAGATAAAACTAAACAGTACATTGTGCTTTTTTTTAACTCTAGGTCAAGCTAAATAATGCTATGTGGGGCGTTGCCTGCTCCGATACAAACGGCAATACATCAAGTTACTTTCTTTTGTTTTCACTTCTTTCTCTTTCTTTTACATTTATTCACTCAGAAACTGTTTGTAGATAAAGTGGTTTGTTTTACTTACAATACTTTTGCTTCTTATGATATTAAATTGTAAAAGATTTACTATTTTTTTCAACTTCGCTTATCAGTTCACATGACCCTACAGGCCTGTGCGTGAACTTCATTCAACGAGTGAAGTACTGACCGTTAGCTCAGTTAGGATTCGAACTTTGGAAATCCACTCCACGGTCCACAGCCTTAATCACGGTTCCACCATTCCGGTATTTAATTTTATTTCATACTTTACTTCATGAATACGTTGTAAAGCTGGAAAGTTATAATCCTTATGTTTCTTTTCAGAAATATCTTTACTACCCATTTTTTATCGTAAATTAAACAAACAATTAAAAATTTGTAAATATACTAGTAAAAACGAACATGGTTATTTAGAATTTATGAAATGTTATGAAAGGGAACTCAGTTCTTTGTGGTCAAAGGAATGCTACATAAACAGACGGACTGGTGAGCACCGCAAGCTTGCCATTTCTGCCTTCTAGAGACTTGCTAATGAGGGCAAAAATACATAAGGCTCATTTCTATGTTACGTATAAATGTTTGTTTTTCATCGTTATGAATAAATATAAGCTCCATCTGGGTTACAAAATAAAGCTTCAGTTAAAAAATTACCTTACGTAATGAATCTTCATCCACTTAAAGTTTACTTGAATAAAAAGAGGGATTCATTCAATCATATACTGTACAGATGGTCAAAAATATTGTAAGATAATTTAGTTTAACATTTTACAGCTAAATTATATGTTCTGTCCCTAATCGTTTTAATGACTCAGCGTCCGCTCAATGGTTTCTATCATCGTAGAACTGTGGAGTAATTTAGATTGTGTCCGTAATGTCTAATTTACTTGATTTAATAAAACTTAAAAGGCAAATTATCCTAAAAATATTAGCTAAGTAGCTGAAACCAGCTGCAACTTAGTGTTGTTAGGAGCTCGTCAGTTTAATACACTACTTTATACTAAAAATTATAACTGGAAGAATATGTAATGGTTCCTTAAAATAAAAATGGGATTATTTTATTTGTATATAATTAAGTATACCGTACAAATGTCAGCGTCAGGGATTTTTCTAAAAGTCTAAGCCCAAGAATGTTATAAGTTTTATGTAGAAAGTTACTTTCCACTTGAGAAAGGATTAATTTTTTCTTCAAATAATTGCAAGTATTCTTCAAATAATGTGAGTTTTGAAGTAATCCTAAAGTTTGTGAAGGGAAAGTTTGTTGTTGTTAACATTATCGTGACAGTTAAAAGTTTAAGATGTTAAAGTGTTTAGTCGTATGTGTTTTGTTTCTAACAGTTGCGTAAAGACAAGTAATTTAATTGAACTCAATGTCACATTACATTTGAAAGTTTTACTTGAAATATCAAGTTCAAATAATCAACCTTTATATGATATTTTTCTGATTTATGATTGTTTTACTAAAAGTTTCGACCGTTAAATCCACGGAAATGTGCCGATGTGAGTAAGGCTACGTTCTTTTAGGATAGGTATATGTTGGGTATTGATAGATTAGGTTTGGTTCAGATAAGTTAGGTTTGGGTTTGTAAGGTAGGGTACGTTAACTCATAACATAATCTAATCAAACTTAGCATAGTCTAATCCAACCTAACTTAATATAAACAAACCTAACATGACCTAACCAAAAGTAACATAACCTAAACAAACCCAACATAACCTAACCAAACCTGTTATAACCTAAACCCAACATAACCTAACCCAACCCAACTTAATCTAAACAAACCTAAAATAACCTAACCAAACCTAACACAACATAAACAAACCTAACATAGAATTACCCAACCTAACTTAATCTAAACAAACCCAACATAACCTAACCAAACCTAACACAACATAAACAAACCTAACATAGAATTACCCAACCTAACTTAATCTAAACAAACCCAACATAACCTAACCAAACCTAACTGTAGTATTCGTCCATTAAATTTTTTACACTGTTCTAGCCATCAGAACTTTTATGGATGCCTAGAAATTCCAAATCAATTTTTGTAAAATTTAATTCTGTATTGTATGAGAGTGGAATACATTTATTCTTATTCTTACATAATCTAAACAAACCCAACATAACCTAACCAAAACCTAACATAACCTAAACAAACCTAACATAGCATCAACAAACCTAACATGATTGTTTTAATATAAGTTCCGATCGTTAAATCACCCTAAAACACCACCCTGGATAGCCCCTCCATTCGGATATAACGCAAGTCATAAAAAACATCACAACACATTATTGTATTGTATTTGGACGTTCATTAGCAACGTCCTTAAAAGCCGATGGAAACTTTGAAATATGCACAATAAAGTGGACTTTACAACTTTGTTTTAGGGCCAAGTAAAGACGCTCCTACAACGAGTTTCAATTAAGACATGGGGTTTATGTTAGGATCTGCGTAATAAAAAAGTTTAAGTTAATATTTAACTCTAAAAGATAATATTCCCTTAAAAGACTTTCAAATTTACTTCACTCCTGGGCCAAATTGGTCGTCAAAGTTTATGTCTTCAACGTACACTTGATTTGGATTTTATTTTTAAAAGCGTAACTTTATTTTGCTTTAGTTACCTCCTAAGAGTTTTGTTTGCTTCAATTTTAATGATAAGTTTTGTTTTAAAGCTGACCATTTACATATCATATTACAGTAAGTAATGAGAATTGAAATGAAATTTATTCATTTACTTCCTCCTTTTATGAATGCACTAGTTTAGTGGTGTTTGCTATCTTTAAACTACCATTTTATATCCATGCATTAAATTATATTTTCAGTGTGAAACAGATACGTAATTTAGAATTAATGAATAATATTACTAATTGAAAAATATTATTAATAAATGAATGGCCTAAACTGAATAATAAATACTTTAATTGCGTTTATATCATTATTCAACACTGCAATAAATAACTTTACAAAATTTTACTGTTTTCACTCATTATCACTATTATGAAATGGCAGACAGAATGGCGTGTCTGCTACATCTAGCCTACCATTAAATTTGGATTTGATTCTCCTTAAGGCCAATTAAAAATTAAAATAAATATTACGGCTTTATTTATGAACTTGAATTTTTTTCTAAGAAGACACACTTGTTTTGGGCACCATGGAATTATATTTTATTACTATTTCTTGATTTATTTTTTAAATACCAATAACTATTGTTCAAATTTAATATCTTTTTTAGAAATAAACCAAAACAGAAAAAGAGAAAGCTGTCTCAGGAGACAATAGTTAAACTTATAAAAATTATAAAAATTATAAAATAAATATAAATATAATATAAAGTTATAAAAATTATGTTAGCAAAAAAAAAAAAAAAAAAAATGTTTATGTTAAAAATGTAAGCATGAAACGTGATCAAGTAAAGTAATGTTCAACCGCAAAACACGAGGGACAGCTACTGATAACTGGCGCTGCCTGGTAGCTATGCGGGGAAGGAGAGTCAACTGCCACGACTGTTCAAATCACACAATGGTTTGGGAATGGACGGACAGACGACAACCGATCTTCTAATAGTCTACGGAGCTGCAAGTATTTCAACACCAGGTAGAGGGGTCGGAGACTCGAGTGCGACAAAACTATTTATTGGAGAAGACTGTAATTTTCAATTTTCTCTTATCGTGAAACGACCAGATATTGTTGTTTAAGAAATACAGCCGGGAAATTTAAAAAATCCTCAAAGGTCAATAAAACTCATTATTAGTTATTATTAAGGTTTAAAGATATAAAATGATATTGATTAGGTTTATTGTAATTATTTTTTTTATTCAGAAGGATGGTAAATAATCAAAAATACGTTTCTTTTAAAAACATTAGGGACTTACTTTACATAATTTCTATCACATTATCACATATCACATACGTCCTTATTCTTCACATGGTTGTCCAATTCGACATATACATTTGATATAATTAATTTATATACTTACAATTTATAGATTTTTTAATTCCAACCATAAGAAAAAATAAGGAATTATAATGATTGTGTACGAAGAAATAATTATTGGTTACATTTTTAAGAATTTAGGTATTTTTATGATATTTGTTCCAAATGGATTTTTTCTTAAACATTATAAGTTATCCAGTGATTTTCATCGGAGGATTTCC
The DNA here is from genome assembly GCA_035578905.1 of Stictocephala bisonia. NCBI lineage: Eukaryota > Metazoa > Arthropoda > Insecta > Hemiptera > Membracidae > Stictocephala > Stictocephala bisonia. The sequence goes on from JAQJVL010001143.1 coordinate 200,358, forward strand.
TCTTATCGAAAGATAACGGCGTCAAGCAACATCAAGCGTGGCTGTTCCTTGGATGAGTGACCGGTGAGTGGATCCATTTTTGAATCCTGCCTACATAGTTGATCACTGGTGGTGGTTCGGAAGTAACCTAAGGATCGTCGGCCTCCCTCCAGGATAAGTGTTAAAGAGGGCTCCTTAGCCCTAACTTTATAATTAAATAAGACATGCTTTTTTATCAACTACTTACATATAAATGCCGAAGGTAGTTTAGACTCGTACATGATAAATTAGTCTGCTGTCGGTGCAGAAATTATGTGTACTCGAGTTTGAAGGTTGTATACTAAAACAACTAAAAGATCTATGAACTTAAATTTAATTATATGCCAAAGTTTTATTAATTTATATCTTAGTTGGAACAAAAAATGTGTTTATTTTACATCAAGTTTACACCGTTAATACTTGACACTCCATCAATATATAGAATTTATATTTTAATACATGGTTGAAGGAAATGTTTTCTATAAGTTTTATAAATTGTAGAATTTCAAATTTTCAAGAAAATCAGTTCTTATCAATTCCCTTAAATATTATTTTCATGGCTTCTAGACGTTGTAAAATCAAATATTTGGTTTTTTAGTAATCCTCATTACATGTATTGTTACTATACATAATTATTATGTACGCAAGTAAATACAGTGATTTTGTATTGATTCAAATCAATTTAAATTTATCAAATTAAAGTTATTTTAAATTTAAATTGATTTAATATAATTGAATTTACTTACACACACGAAAGTAATGTATCGTAACTATACATGTCGTAAAGATTACAACAAGACCAAATATTTCAATTTACGACTTCTGGAAGCCAAGAACACAGTTTCAGGGAATTAATGTTAAAACTTTTTTCTTGAAAAGTTGAAATTATGAAACTTATAGAAAACATTCCCAACTATCAATTATTATTATAAATGCGAAACATTGACGGGTTTTTAAGTAATAATGGTGTAAATTTCATTTAAAATAAAATGTGAAATTCCATTCCTTTTTTTGTTTCAACTAGGATAAAAATTATTCACACTTAAAATAAAATTAAAAACATCATATTTTATAACGCACAATTAAACAAAGAAAACAATGGTGTGATTGGATTTTACATAGGACTTTTAGCTTCTTATAAGATAACCTTCGAACTCCGGTGAACATAATTTCTGCGCCGACAATAGCTGATTTTTTAATATTATGCGCAATTTATACGCAATACTTAGCATATCATATGCATGAAAGTCCAAATATTGATCAAGTATACATTCAAATTTAGAGTATGCCTGTTATGATTAACAACGAAAATATAAGTAACTTTTGTAGGAATCGTAGTAACATTTTACTCAGTCCGAAGATTTTCGATAAACAAATATTAATCTTTTAAAATAATAATATAATTTCTTCATTTTGTTGTTTGATAAATTATGAGGGTTGGAAAGAAATCACATTTAGCCATCCCAAAAAATGTAATTTTTAATTAATGCATTTAAGTTACACTGTCAAGTTAATTTGGGTATGTACTGTATCAAAGTGCTGGAAAGTGTATCAAGTGAGGCAATATTAGGTTAGTGAACCTTGGCAGTGGCCTGCATCGTTCTATTTGAAGCTCAGTTGTACCAACATAATTACAATCATTTTGCAGTGGCCTCCATCGTTCTATTTGCAGCTCAGTCGTACCAACATAACTGCAATCACCGAGCACTGTCAAGTTAATTTGGGTATGTACTGTATCAAAGTGCTGGCGAGTCTATCAAGTGAGGCAATATCAGGTTAGTGAACTTTGGCAGTGGCCTCCATCGTTCTATTTGCAGCTCAGTCGCACCAACATAACTACAATCACCGAACACTGTCAAGTTAATTTGGGTATGTACTATATCAAAGTGCTGGTGAGTCTATCAAGTGAGGCAATATCAGGTTAGTGAACTTTGGCAGTGGCCTCCATCGTTCTATTTGCAGCTCAGTCACACCAACATAACTACAATCACCTAACACTGTCAAGTTAATTTGGGTATGTACTGTATCAAAGTGCTGGCGAGTCTATCAAGTGAGGCAATATCAGGTTAGTGAACTTTGGCAGCGGTCTCCATCTTTCTATTTGCAGTTCAGTCGCACCAACATAACTACAATCACCGAACACTGTCAAGTTAATTTGGATATGTACTATATCAAAGTGCTTGTGAGTCTATCAAGTGAGGCAATATCAGGTTAGTGAACTTTGGCAGTGGCCTCCATCGTTCTATTTGCAGCTCAGTCGCACCAACATAACTACAATCACCTAACACTGTCAAGTTAATTTGGGTATGTACTATATCAAAGTGCTGGCGAGTCTATCAAGTGAGGCAATATCAGGTTAGTGAACTTTGGCAGTGGTCTCCATCTTTCTATTTGCAGTTCAGTCGCACCAACATAACTACAATCTCCAAACACCGAGCAGTTAATTTGGTTATGTTCTGTATCAAAGGGCTACGGTCGTTTCCATTTGGTAGGTGACGATCTAGTCTAGTGCCCATAATGTGGTTTTTGTAAAAAATTGAGTATTTTTATACATTTCTGCGGATAAATATGTAAAACATTTCTAGTGGTTAATGTAACATCATTCTTAATGATTTGACATAAAAAACTCATAATACGAATATGTCGTCCAGTAGAATAAACCTTTAATAATGGAATAGTGTTTATTATAGAGATGCCAAAAGAAACGCATCAGTTTCTTTGCGTCAGTTGATACAATTTAACTGATGCGCGAGAGCACCTAATGCAACAGGAAATGGATACTACATATATCCCGCTTGCTTCGTTTGCTTTTATTTGTATCAGACAACACAACAGACGGTTGATTTCAGTTCGGTAAGTTTCAACAGTAACTGAATGACTGACAGTTAAATTGAACTGATGTGTGCTGGCAAATTTAACTGTTACATCAGTTAAGCAAAATAAGCAGGTTGGCACATCCCTACATCATAATAATAAAAACGAACCGTTTTGTTATAATAGAAAAGCATGTTTCGGTCCGATGATGGTACAATTGCATTGCTATTGTAGGACTGTCTTTCCAGCGGTGACTCGGCAGTTTGTTGCTAGGAATTCCTTTGTTCTGCAAATAAATGTTCTGAAGATGGAAAAAGCGGTTTACTAAAATCGATCAACAAAATATTTATACATTTTGTACTTAAATTGTAATACATTTGTTATGTGTTCAGTTTAATTGTTTTTTTAAGACTGGTTTTGATCATGTACGATACAAAACAATAATATCGCAACAAGGCAGGATGGTCATGTCTAGGAAGCATGTGACAAGCACAACTACGGCCTTACGCCACGGAAATATAACGGCAGCATTTTCACTCAATAATACATTTTATAATGCATTATTCATGTTACCTAATCATCTATGAAATGCTTTGCTGTAAATTTATTCGACTTACGTAACAGTCTTAAGTTTTTTGATGCTTATTTTTAAGCTAAACATAAATCAAGCTAGAGTAAAAGTACAACTAAAATGGTTTTGAAAATTTCAAACTAATAAAAGAACAATACAAAGACATAATGTATGAATGGTTAGAGATATTCATAATGCGTTGTAAAATAACTTATTATTCAATATTTCATGTTTACCTACTTGGTGAACTACATATTGAATATTTCATGTTTACCTACTTGGTAAACTACATATTGAATATTTCATGTTTACCTACTTGGTGAACTACATATTGAATATTTCATGTTTACCTACTTGGTGAACTATATATTTTGACTCTGTTGACTGAAACAGGCGACAATGTTAAAGAGCACAGATCGATGCCTTTTGACAATGCAATCGATTTAAATAAGAGGTATAAAGTATAGTTTTCGAAAATCCAACTAAATAAGGAGTAAAGAAAAGGACAGTGAAATGAAAAGTAGATTTAATTATTACTTAAATGTTATGGAATATATACCCTCTTTCTTTAACACCTTTTGCACATTTCTCTAATATTACAACCCAGTTATATTGTAGCAGCCAATATCATTCCGCCATGATGTTATTAGGATATTTTCCGTCAATCAACTACCATAATTATAACTTAGGTTAAGCTAACATAACCAAACCTAACGTAATATAACTAAACCTAACATAACCTAGCCAAACCTAACATAACATAACTAAACTTAACCTAACCTAACCTAACCTAACCAAACATTACATAACTAAACCAAACCTAACATAACCAAACCAAACCTAACATAACCTAACCAAATCTAACATAACCAAAGCAAACCATTTTGCCCACCATTTCTAAATGCCTGGAAAAGATCGTCCATTTACAAATAAACACATTTCTGAATAATAATAATATTCTTAATACATATCAATCAGGGTTTCGTTCCACCCATAGTACAGAAACAGCTCTTCTCTGTGTCACAGATGACATTCGAAGAGCCATGGATCTTAGAAAATGTACAGTCTTAACTTTGTTTGATTTTTCTAAGGCATTTGACTGCGTGGATCACTCCCTTCTTCTGGTTAAACTCCAGAATTTAGGCTTTTCAGATAGCAGCATATGTTGGATTAGATCTTACTTAGCTAATCGTCAGCAGTGTGTGCGTGTGGGCGTAAAAACTTCAATTTTCAAATCTGTTTCGTCTGGTGTTCCTGAAGGCTCAATTTTAGGTCCACTGCTATTTTCCCTATATATTAATGATATTAGATCAGTCTTATCCTTCACGAAACATCACATGTATGCTGACGATTTGCAAATCTATGCTCACTCCTGTATTAATACCTTAAACGAAACAATAACTTGTATTAACCTAGATATTGAAAATTAAGTCAAATGGACCAAAAATCATGGCCTTAAACTTAATGGCCATAACATTAAGCCATGGGATAAAACATAGCCCATTATTATTTGTTCTTCTCGCCTTCACACCAAATTCAGTATAAACAACATAAAACAAATTCTAGTCAATGGCAACCCTCTGCCTTTCTGTACCTCAGTTAAAAATTTAGGTGTTATTTTTAACCAGAATATGACTTGGGAAGAAGAAGTGCTTAGTGTTTGTAAAAAGGCTTTTGGTTCTATCCATTCCCTCAAACAACTTCAATACTTTCTCCCAGTAAAAATAAAGCTTCGTCTTGTAAAAGCACTTATCTTTCCACATTTCATCTATTGCAACTCTGTGTACAATGAACATGACTGTGGCTTTGGCTAATAAACTTCAGGTTTGTCAAAATTATTGTATTAGATTTATTTTTAATTTAAAATATGATGATCATATCTCTCAATGCTATATTCAAAATTCCATTCTTAAATTGGCCGACCTTAGATTATTAAAAATATTGAGTATTTTGTTTTTAGTACTTAATGGTGGGAATCCGAAATACCTCTCTCAAAAATTTCAGTATAACTCAAAAATTGGTGCAAAGGAGACACGCTCAGCTTCGTCAATATTACGTATTCCTCTTCATAGAACATCTTTCTACACAAATTCATTTTCAGTAACTGCCTGCAGAAAATGGAATAAACTTTCTCCATATTTAAAGAGATATGACAGTCGGGCTCGGTTCACAGCATCATTGAAAGCCTTTCTTTTTGAATGGATGAGTCTGTGATGGTAGCTGGGGATGGGGTGTGGGATTAGGGTCGAACGAGTGTATGAGTGAGAGAATGGTAAAGTTGATAATATGTTAGTAGTTCATTTAGTATTTGCTTCTTTGTAATGTTATTATTATTATTTTTCTTTAGTTTAGTTCTGTATTTCATGTTTTAGGCTTTGCTATATTTACTACTTTAACATAAAAGGGTTAACTGTAAGAAAGGACTTATTAGTCCTAAGTTCGCCAATTTTATGAAACACTTTTGTACAATAAAGCCATTATTATTATTATTATTATTATTAACCTAACATAACCTAACCAAAACTTACATAACCATAACATAACCAAAGCAAACTTAACATAAACTAACTAAACATAACATAACATAATTAAACCCAACATAACATAACCAAACCTAACATAACATAACTAAACCTAACCTAACATAACCTAACTAAACCTAACATAACCAAACCTTACATAACCAAACCTTACATAACATAACATAACTAAACCTAACATAACCAAAGCAAATCTAGTATAACCTAACTAAACCTAATATTACCTAACATAACTTAACTGAACCTTGGTTTCATATTCCACAGAAATAACAGCTGACTTCACGATTTTATTGAATTAAAATGTAAAATATATAAGGTTTTTGTAATTTTTAAAATAAACATATCTGCATTTATTTGCTTTTCATTTAATAATTATGGCAAGCTGTACTCTTACATATTACAGTTTTATAAAAAATAAGAAAAAGTGGATATATTTAAAATTATATTGTATGCCTATTTTAAGAGTTTGTGTGGACCTTTTATGTTAATTCAATACCACTACTTATTTTACCTCAATTACGGTTAGGTTAGGTGGCTACTCAAGTTGATCACAAACTGGTAAATCCAACGATTGACTTATCACCGAATGCGCTCTCCGTGTATATAAAATAATGGTTCTTGGAAAGCGATAAGATAAGGCCAGCGATTTCAGATTCCTAGCGGATAAGGAATACCAAATAGTGGACGTAAAAATGATTGGGGAACAGTTTTTAGAATAATAGAATATTTATCAAGTGGTTGTGAATTAGCGGAAACAAAAAACCAGTGGTAATGAACTAACGGAAAAGATCCGTCTGTGTTGCAGTATATGCAAGATACAGAAACTCTTTATAGTTGACCAAATATACCGACTTGACTTCAATGCGCTCCTAAAACATGTGCTGGAACACTGACCAATGACGTGACGATATTGGCAAGCCGTAACGATGGCAACAATTTAACGCATTAAATGGCTGTCACATTTAAGTGCTTTATTTCTACATCCATGTTAACTTACTTGCTTGAGTAAGTAAATATTTGTTTAAGAAAACATTGTTTGATAATGGATTTTTATATTGTTTATATGGCCTTAAAAAATGTTTGTTTATTGTTTATATATTGTTATAGACTGAAACGTGCGTCATAGCCCCATTCAATTGCTACTAAAGCAAGGAGATTCATTAAACAAGTATAGTACAGAATATAACGTTACAGTTTTTTAAATACAACATTTTAATAAGAGTCTGCAGAGGCTGTCGGCCATGTTGGTTTTGATCGCATAAGAACAATGTTGTTTGTGAATCCATATTTTTTCGTTATTTACTGACCAAAATTTGTGTATGAGGTGTCATTTTAAACTATCATCTTGCGTATTAGCTTTGTTTTTGATATTTTGAATACATATGCCTAGTTTTGAAAAATAGGTGAAAATAAACACTGAAAATAAACTTTTTTTGTATTTTTTTATAAAACTAATAAAGAATCCGCAAAGCAATTCAATAACGCAATTTCATTCTTGATCAAATGCAATTTGTTTGGAAACCCTGTTTCAAAGTAACTATTTAATTCGAATACGCGTTATCGTATGTCCAAAAAATTGCATTGTGAAGGTGAAAATGGATTTCAAATGAGTATTCTCAACCTAAAGGTCGAGAGTCTACCTTTTTTGAGTGTTTACAGGAAATATAAAATTTTCGGGTTTAAATAGGTCATAAATTAGTATGATTTAACAACGTAACCATAGTCCTACAGAAATTACCTCTTAAGGTCGATTCTCATATACATCAAATTGCTCCTGTGAATTTATTGCTTAAATTATATTTTTAAGTGTCTTTATCTAATATAGAAACACATTCCAGTCTTAATGGATAATGCTTCCGACTGCAGAGAACCTTGTTAAATGATGAATTTACACCAGTGGGAAGAAACAGAGTCAGAAAAAAACAGAACTTTGGAAAGCCTTCTCTTGATCAGACCGCTCACCCATACACGTACAGTGGTAATGACCCACCCGCTCACCCATACACATACAGTGGTAATGACCCACATCGCCCACCCATACACGTAGAGTGCCATTGACCGCCCGCCCATACACGTAAAGTGGCATTGAATCACCCGCCCGCCCATACACGTACAGTGCCATTGACACAGCCGCCCGCCCATACACGTACAGTGGCATTGAATCACCCGCCCACCTATACACGTACAGTGCCATTTACACAGCTGCCCGCCCATACACGTACAGTGGCATTGAATCACCCGCCCGCCCATACACGTACAGTGCCATTTACACAGCCGCCCGCCCATACACGTACAGTGGCATTGAATCACCCGTCCGCCCATACACGTACAGAGACATTGACTAGAGACTAGAGAAACGAACATTAGACCAAAATAAGTTTATTAACTGGACGCACGCCTGTGCTGATATCTAACGGTGGATGGTTTGAAATAACCACTCAGATGACATTTTGTGTACTATTAGCTTAAAAACTGGAAACCTTAATCTTGTGAAGAGCTAGAGTTTAACAAAAAAATCTTTCCATCCTATTAAATTTTTGGCCTTTTTTTTATAATTTATCTAATTCATAAAATAAGTAAAGCTTTTCAAATTTGAAAACAAAAACATTTTTCATGCTGTTACAAAGTTTTGGGATCTTGGATTATGTATAAATTGGTAATTTAAATAAGATTTATTCATACAATAAATTTTAAAGGAGAAATTGTTTGATTTTAGACATTTGTAGAGTTTATTAATTCATCATTTTAAAATAATATGTATGCCACCTCGAAAAGAAAGCTTACTTTAACAGTCCTTATTTATATCTCGATTTGTCACTGTCAACAGAATCAGCTTGGAATATTTCGTGATGATTGTTGTGGAAATGGGGCCGTACATCAGTACACACATTTATACATACAAATGCCAACTGAAGACGATAAATAATAGATATAACTTTGTTTGGAAAATCATAATATTGCTCGTATCACAAAGAAAAATAAATTATCGTTTTACTGTACAAACTATAATATGCAGATCATATTAACATTTTAAGCTTTGCCGATTTTCGTACCATTTTGAAAAGTGATTCTAACAAATTAACTAACGGAAATTTGTTATTGAACAAATAATTAAGATTTGTATAAGAAAGCAATGAAGACAGCCATGTTGTTTGCCGGCTCACTATACCGAATGAATATCTGCGTTCAACCTGAAAGACATTTATTATAAATCATTAATTTTAATTTTCTAAAATATTTAAGTACTGTTTATTTAATTACAAAAGCTTCTGTAAATTAACTCTTCCTTAACGCTATATTTAATAATGATATTATAAAATATAAATGTTACTGTATTCGTTAATTGTATTGCTTAAAAAGTGTTCCTTGATATGTATTTGATATACTATGTTTTTAAAATATTTTATACTATTACACAAAATCCAACTGACATTCAAAGTTTGTGGTCATTTAATTTGTGGATTTTCATATGGATCCAAAAGTAAGCCATTATTTATTGCTTTGAAAATAAAATAACCTGATTTAGACTTTTTATCAAAGTTTTTAGAAAAAAATACCGTTAGTAAAGCTAAACACCTAAAATTTATTTCAAGTAACACTTTCTGTCTAAAAATGATTCTGACGCTAAGGCAAGGTAGTTTAGGAGTTTTATAATTCTCTTAGATCTAAAAAATAAGCAACGAAAAAACTTTTAGTACAAGTTTGAGACAAACTTTCCAACTTGCAATGAGGTAAAGTTTGAGGATACTTTATAAGCTGTCATGAGAAGGAAGTTGAAATGTCATTGTAAAATTTAACTTTGTGTTATTTTTATATTTATTCCTTTACTCCTAAGGGTCTAATACAAATGCCATCATATTGGATTTGATTCTCCCTAAGACCAATGTCGATTAAAGATTTACAGCTGTATTTGCAAACCTATAATTATCCTTTTTTTAAATAGACTATAATTGTCTACGGACTTCTGAAATCAGATTTTAATTTTATTGCTTGATTTATCTTTTAAATAATAATAACTGTTGTTCTAATTCTATATTTATAAATGAAGTGACAATTTTATTAAACAATTTATTTCAGGGGGAACTACTCGTATATACGCTTGGCCAATAAACATAAATATTGTTAATATTTAAATAATTTAGTTAATTAATGTAACCATGAAACCTTTTTCAGTGGTTATGAATACATGCATTCATAACCACTGAAATTATTATTGGCTTATCCGCCCACTCATACATATACAGTGGAATTGACCCACCCGCCCACCCATACACGTACAGTGATATTGATACACGTACAGTACATGAATGGGTGGGCGGGTGGGTCAATACCACTGTACGTGTATGGGTGGGTGGGTGAGTCAATACTACAGTACGTGTATGGGTGGGTGGGTGGGTCAAAAACACTGTCGTCAGCTACTGATAACTGGCAGAGAGAGAGAGAGAGAGAGAGAGAGAGAGAGAGAGAGAGAGAGAGAGAGAGAGAGAGAGAGAGAGAGAGAGAGAGAGAGAGAGAGAGAGAGAGAGAGAGAGAGAGAGAGAGAGAGAGAGAGAGAGAGAGAGAGAGAGAGAGAGAGAGAGAGAGAGAGAGAGAGAGAGAGAGAGAGAGAGAGAGAGAGAGAGAGAGAGAGAGAGAGAGAGAGAGAGAGAGAGAGAGAGAGAGAGAGAGAGAGAGAGAGAGAGAGAGAGAGCTGCTACCACTGTTAAAATTACACAATAGTTTGGGGATGTACGGACAGACGACACCTGGTATTTTGCAAGTAGTTTCTAAGTCAACAATAGGTAGAAAGTCGGAGGCTCAATCTGTAGAACACTGTTAAGGTAGAAAAAAAAAAAAAAAAATTGAAGAAAGGAATTTATTATTTCTATGAAAGTAAAATTACTACTCAAACCCCTTGGCCTTTGGCCTCAAGATAATTCAAACCCTTTGCAATAAATACAAAACTAAATTTATTCCCCACTGTCAGCTGATTGGTTTAATGGCTCACTAACATACATTTGCAAGTCTTATTTTAAAAGCTACTTTTACAGTCTGATATACCACAAATGGTTTGTCAATGCTTGTACAAATATAATATTGAATTCATAAATGATACAATTTCGGAGTATCCTTTTAATAAAAGCCACACTCTATGTCGATCTGCAAGTCAAAATAGTTGTCCAATATTGCGAAACAGGACTTCTCCCTCAAGTACACCTTATGAAAATTGTATTACGTCTAGATGCTGGTATCGAAATATTCTAAATATTAGTTTCTCAATTTTCTTGAAGAGCCTTCCCTGGTTAGTTATACTAAATATCACTTCATAAGATCATGGTATTCTGGATTTGATCGTTTCAATTGGGACATTATGTACATCGGTTATTAACTTTTTTGATTTTGTAAATCAAATTTACAAATTGATTGTAAATATTTATATTTGAAGATTTACAATACTTCAAGTGTTTTCCCCTTAAACCCAAACTGATTTAACGCTAAAAAAACTAGATAGTTGTTAAAGACAACAATTAATTGACTGTTAAGAAAGAAAAGTGTTCTTAAAAATGCAACACATAACAGAATTACATAGCATATGCAATTGTTTGAAAAAAAAAATAAAATAAAAAACCAAGTTATCGAATAGAAAATATCCAACTTTTTCAACCAGCTTTCCCACTCATTCAGGACTTGGGACTAGGTCCCTAGCACCACCACACTCACGAGATGAACTTACCACGAACGTCAAAGACGAACAATAAGAACACTTTTAAGAATACTTAACTTTCTGAACAGCTAACCGTAGTCTTTTAAGTGTTTTTTTTTATTATTATTATTATAGATTAAGGAAGGGGGAACTAGTTTTAAATGTAGGCTAAGGTAGTAAATAACACCTGAAGACGACATGAGTTTGTTATACCTGTCGAAACGTTGTATTTGTCCCTTGAAACACTTGAAGCATTGTGAATATCCAAATATTATCTACCATTCATCTACAAACCAATGATAAAAAATAACTTTCAACCAACAGTTTCGGCCTCCAGACTTTAATTATAAGGTAGTTGATTCTAAGATAACACGTGTTGAACTTATGTTTATAATAATAATAGCAAATTAACAGAGAAACTCAGAATATAACGAAGTTATATATTTATAACATAACTTTCTAGCTAACTTTGGCAACTATGCTATATTTATTCTTGTATATTAAATATACATTTAAATTTACCTAATTTACTTTATAACATTATCATTTTTGGTCATGCTTTGAAGTGAAATAATAAACAGCAATGTTCTTATTGCATACAATTTTTTTTTGAACAATATTATTATAAACATTCCAAAATAACGTAGATTATTCAAAAATTACTTTAGCGAAGAAATTATATTGTCTGAGAAGAATTCCAAAGTGGAGTATTTAAATAAATAAATTCTTTTTCAGGTCACATTGGAGTTTCAAATCAATGGATCAAACAAGCAATTTTTCCTCTTCAATCATACTCATACACCAAAATTGACTACAGGATATATTACATGATGAAATTGACTGTAACAAAATATGTGATTATTTACTGACGTATAAATTAATTTTCATTGTTAATATTTAAAATAAAAGTAAAAATTTTTATAAAATTTAGAGGTACGACAAGTTATTTTATTTTTAGATTTTTTCCAAGTGTCCTTCATGATATGCAATTATTTAGTAAGGTATTTTAGGAATATATTAATGTTAGTAAATAAAATGTATATATGAGTGTCATAAATATAATAGTTATATGGGCTCGTAAAACGTTTCAAATTCTTCAAAAATGCCCCTGAAAATTTAGAAGAAAAAAATTAACAGACTATAAAGCATTCATTTTAAATTTGATTTTCAATTTGTCTAAACTACAAAAAAATTATTTTTACGAACAAGGTATATTATAATATTTATATGAGTGCTTTGGTAATCATTTTAGATAAATCATAATAAATAGTTAAAACAATGTATATATTTGTAATTGTAATTACCTAATCGTTTGTAATTTCCTTGTTTTAAATTACAAAATTTAGTTAAAAACTATTTTTCAATAATTGATAACTTCAGCATAAAATATATTTATTTATACATTAATTTTTCATATAATTTGTTCGAGCCAACTCAATTACATATACTTTGAACATTATTAATTTAATAGAAGTTCAAAGCTGATCAAGAACATTTATTGAAAATAAGGAAGGATAAGAAATATATTTGGTATTTTGAAATTTAATATCAACTCATATTTAAAGATAAGTAAATGAAATAATTAATGCAATTTTTGCCTTTTAATAAAAAAAAAAAATCATTTTATACTCACATAAAACGTAATATACAGGATGTCTGAAAAGTCTGGGACCATTTTTCTTGCTATTACCACGACATGCGTACTATGGGAGGACAGCCCACAGAGGAAGTCATACAAATCTTCAATGTAAGCATAGGTCGATGTGCATACTATTTTAAAGGTCTTAATTAATAGAACAAAATACCGCAAATCAGACCTAAAATGGTTAATCCTAAACAAAATGGCGGCACTCGAAAGTTTCAATACTAATCTTAGGTGCAAGTTCAAAAATAGCTTAATTTTATTGTAACCATATCAGATGAAGCCACTAAACTTAACACATTATTACTGTACACAAACACGTACTTTAAGATGTATTCAGTGTCCTGCTATGTGAACAGTCCAAGAGGAGTCAGTAGAAAATGTTCAAAGTAAGCATAGGTTGAAATGCATATCATTCTAAAGGGATGGTCAAGCAAGGAAGAATGCCGCAAACCTCACTTCAAAAGTTTTATCCACTAAAAAACGAAATGGTTGTGTTTCAAAGATTTTAAACCGCCACCATTTTGTAACAGATAAAGCTTTTGAAGTGCGATTTGCGCCATTCTTCTTTGATTGACCATCCCTATAGAATGATGTACATATCAACCTATGCTTACATTGAACATTTTCTACTGACTCCTCGTGGACCGTTACCATATAGAAATAGCAGGACACTGAATACATCTTAAAACAGGTGTTATAAACAGTAATAATGTGTGATTTTTTTTACTTCATATGATATGGTTACAATAAAATTAAGCCATTCTTAACCTTGCACGTAAGATCAGTATTGAAGCTTTCAAACGCCGCCATTCTGTTCAGGATTAAACTTTTGAGGTCTAATTTGTGGCATGATGTTCTAATAATTAAGACCTTTAAAATGGTATGCAATTTACCTATGTTTACATATGAGATTTGTATTACTTCCTCTGTGGGCCGTCCCCCATGGTAGGCATGTCATGGCAATAGAGAGAAAAAACTGTATATAGCCATATAACACTGAGCAAAGTTTACAGATGTTATTTGCTATGGTTTATTAAATATTAAGCCGTACCCAGACTTTTCAGACATCCTGTATTGTAAAAAAAACAATAATTATTACACATGAAATTCCGTAGAACTTATACGTAAATACACATTCACATCAAAATAATAATACACCAACAATTTTATAATATATGATGGACATTTGTTCATTACAGACAGTACTTTCAGATTTATCAGTTCTCTTCTGTAACAGTTCAAAGGTCAGAGAAAATGTAAGTACTCAGTTGAAATATTGTTCTAAATTAACAAAGAATGGCCAATTAACCTATGTCGTTTATACTAAAAAAATGTTATTGTGTTCAACAGATTTTCCGCCACATATTTTACACAGAAAAACTGAACGTTTACTTTTTGAGTAATTATAGATGAAGTTTAACTCTAATCATTTTATCTCGGGTTCCAAAGAGAAATAGCACATGTCTCTTAATAGTGTTAGAAAGTGGTAGAATAGTAGTGTTTTTAGTTACATATATAATCTGGAAAAGAAATTAAGCTCTTGACTTGAGCGTAAATCTAGTATTGATTTAAAGCACACCTTTTGATAACATTTAGATCTACCATGTGATGGACAAATGATGTATCGTAATAATTAGATTAAAATGGTATGCTTTACCAAGCTTACTGAGATCTGCAATATATGATACTAGCTGTAACCGCCAGCTTCGCCGGTCATAATATTGAGTTCGATTATACAATCAAAATATGCATTAAGCTTTAAATTTACACTGTATCCAATTTATATACAATTTAGAACAGCTGATGTTATTTATAATTTACTACTGCACTCAATTATTTTTAATTTTAAAAGTTTAGCCTACCACAATTTTATTGAATTTGTTTATATTTAACAGCTGTTACAATTACAACAATCAACTAATATAGCTCCATAAGAATACCATGGGCATTTTGAAGGCCAGAAGGACATTCCTGATGTCGGTAAGAAAGGAAACTCCTTTCTTAGTGAGCCTCTAGGGACCAAGATAAACCTACGTACAAAATTTCAATTTAATCGGACGTATAGTTTTGGAGAAATAGTAATGAGTGGTAAATAGCTTACCTATATAGATACCTAAAAGACCATTGGTTTCAAAGTCTAGAAACATCTGTAAGTCTACTTTTAGAGGGCAATTACTTTAGTCAATTACTGTAGTTGACTCTGAATCAGTGAAATATCGTGTTCCTCGCCATAGTTAGCCATGTCCTGTTAACTGGCTACGCATTTGGTCAAACTAAATTGTAAATTTTCCGTTTAAATCAGTTTCTTCTTCTCTTAAACAGTTTCAAAGTCTAGAGAAATATGTAAGTCTACTTTTAGAGGCCACAATATTTGTCTCTGAATCTATAAAATATCGTGTTTCTTGCCATGTTTAGCCATGCCCTATGATCTGGCTATGCATGCTTTAAAACTAAATTATATTTTGCCGATTGAAAACAGATTTTTCTCCTAGATAACAAAGTTTTACAGTCTAGAAAAATCTGTAAGTCTAATTTTAGAGGGCGTAAAATACGGCAATTTACTCTGAATCAGTTAAATATCGGTTTTCCAGCCATGTTATATGACCTGGCTATATATGTGTTCAGATTAAATTGTATATTTTCCTATTGAATATAGTATGTTCTTCTAGATAACAAAGTTTCACAGTCTAGAAAAATCTGTAAGTCTACTCTTAGAGGCCGTAAATTAACAAATTTGATTTACAAGCACAAATTGAAAATCTAGCTCTAAGGATGACGGAGTTAAGATAGAGCAAAAAGTCATAGGGCCAAAGTTGTAGATCGTCTCAAATCAGGTGCAGAAATGGGTGTTAAGCTTGCTGTAGAACCGTTCATTTAGCCGCTGCAGTCCAATTAGAGAAACGCTGTTTTCGGCATTTAATATTTTTTGCACTAAAAAGATTACCATCTTCGATTTACTACGAATTTTTAAAAAACCCTTCTTGTTGAACATCTACAACATAAGACCTTTGACTCTTTAAAATTTCAGCCTCGTAGGCTTAGTACTTTTTAGTTACAGTGAAGTATAGATTATTTTATAAGTTTATAGGTATAGATTATTAAATATTAGGTAAATATAAAATTATAAATAAAATAAATTTACCAAGTAAAGTTGTGGATTTTTATTGATATCTGAATGAAGTGGAGACATCTGTTATGCATAACTGATTGCCAATAAAGCTCAGATTCCTCAACTCTCTGGGTTTTATTGAGAATAAAAAAACGTCGGTTTATCTTTCCCTAAAGCCGGGATTACGTCCCTTAATTCCACCAAAGAGCATCATTTTACAACAAAGGTACATCCTCTCTGATAAAGACAAAAGGGAATTGTTTTCATTTATGTAACGATTAGTGGCGTTGTTAAAATAATTGACTAACATCTTTTATAACATTTGTAAAAAAAATTATAAAATATTTATATTACAGTAAATACAGTTTTATAGAGTACTAATACAAATGGGCAAATAATAAATTAACTACTGAGGAAACAAATACATACATTAAAAATTATTATTATTGCAATGTCATAATTATTTCAGACATTTATACCTTACTACTTTAACATTCCTTTATCTTTACACATTAGGAAACTATAGTAAGTAGATGTTTAGCTATCTTATCATAGAAAACTGAAAAAAATCCTTTAATCTAACCTAATAGAAATTTTCTTAAATTAATTTTTCCAATACACTACTGTCACATCAATATAGGGTAATTTTATCACAGTTCAGAGAAAGGGGTTTTCCAGTGATCTAATTAAGACCACGTGGAACACAGTTTTACAAATCAGTACGATCAAATCAATTGTAGCCGCGTGCCAGATAATTAACTTTTAAATGAAATATTCCACTTTTCTCCTTCTTATTTTGAAACTGTACGAAAAATACATCTGATCATATTTTAAAATTACTTTGGGTTTGTTTGTAGCCCTATATGAAATAAAAGTAGGGGGAAAACAAAAAAAAATATGGATAATCTCTTTTGAAAAAATATTTTGTAAAGAAAGCTATGGCCTAAAAAACTTGTATGGGATTCATTTCGTCTTTGACGTTCGTAGTGAGATCATATCGTGGTACGAGGAGCCCAGTTCTCAGTCCTGGTGGAGTTAGAAACCTGGTTGGAATAGTTTAATATTTATTTTTTATTAAATAACATGCTCTGTGTTTTTTGAACATTTTCATATTTTGTATTTCGTATTGCCTTAAGGTCAATGTTCTTTAAAAAAATGATAAGTTGCCAGTGACCTTGACTGGAAGGTTCCAACGTTATCGCAAGACCAACATCAAGTGTGGCTGGTCCTTGGATGGGGGACCACTGGGTGATCCCGTCTTTGTACGCAGCCCATCTGCCCATCACTAGTGGTGGTTAGTAAGTAACCAGTTGGTCCCCAAGTTAAGTGTTAGAGTTTTTTAGCCCTGAACTTAACTTCACCTTTTAGAATAAAACCTCCTAAGGACAAATACTAACGTTTAATTACGACTGCTTCTTAATGAAAACCTAATTTTAAAAGCTTATTATAAAACTAACCAGAGAATCCTTTTAATAATATAATCGACTCTATTTAAGGAGAGATTGTACATATTACGTCATATATTCACCGATAAATATCTAATGTATTCAACCACTTAGCAGTGGCATTCACACATGTATATTCATGTCTGCCCTAGAACGGATCAAGATTTGTTTCAACGTGATGAGATCCTATGTAGACAATTAAAACACTTCATTTAAATTGGCCGAGGTCTTCACGTGAATATTTAAAGCATTGGTTTTACCATTGTTACCTAAAAATAAAACTTCTCTTAGACTGTCAAACTAAATCAAAATTATCTAAATAACTGTTGTTACTTGTGTTTTTTACTTTAAGTAGACAATTTAAATTAATAAGTACTATTGATATGAATCCATGCGAAATATACATATGGCCATACACTTTCATTGCTATCCACCAAAATAAATAAATAAAATTAACATATCACAAATTAACGCCCAGCTGGTTTTCCGGGGTATCGCATATTGTATAAACTAACAACTTGTGAATTGATAGCACTAATTTATATAAAATTCAAAAAATTTTAGAAGTTGGTCAATTTAAACTTCCTAGTAGATCATAAATGCTACAGACCAACCGTTACCAACACCTGGCCGAGATTGCGTCCGTAACTCTGTTGTGGGCCGTTAGGTAACATTTGTGGCCTTCCATCTACCTGGAACTACTTTACAAACTCAGTTGTTACCTTAATAAAGCTGTTCTTGGAAAACTTTCTTGAATGGAGATCGCTAAGAGGTATTATATATACTTTGCTTTTTAAAGGAACTTTTATGATAAAATAAAAACATTTTTCAATTAAATGTAATGAATTTTTTGTAATGAAACAACTGGGATAAAAATATAACTAGATCATGTCAATGGTATTGTTACAGCTTTTACATGCTATGATTGCACGTTGTAAAAATATCATAAGTACAAAACCTTTCCATGAAATTCCACTATCGTCAGGATGTGTCTTGTTGATGTTATATTTACTCATGTAAGCATATAACACTACAAATTTATAATAATTTTCTTGTATAGAAAACTTATTATCTTTTTACTAATTCAATAGGAAGTACAGATTTACGTGGAATCCGAACCAATTGTAATTGGTCTGAGTTTCAGCTAACTGACACGCCTGATAATAATAATAAATGTATTTATTGTTTTCACAGGTATAGTTTAGTTTTAGAGGTAAAAATATTAATCACAATAAAAAGCTACATTTTATGAAGAACACTTAAATAACCGAAGAAACACAATTATAAATTAAGCGTCTAAATAAAGTACTCAAAATTATATGCATTCTTAGTTATAAAACAATAATATATAATACAGTTTAAATACAACCAGATATAAATTACGAGGCATCGCAAATCTCGTATTAAACATAAGATTTATTTGTATTCAAACAAATATATTTAAAAACCAAAACAAACAAAAGATAACATACGAGTACATACTGAAACCTGTGAAAAACAACTGCGACCCCAACAGACCAAGGGTCCAATTATGGATGCCGCACGAAAAAAAATATTAATGATTAAGACCTCCATGCTTGTAAAAAAAATAACGATAATTAATTTTTAAAATTAAAGGGTTAGCAACTCTTTAGCTTTCCTAAAAATGCTTCTTTGAATAGATTATTTGAAAAAAAGAAATATCAATCCAATATGAATATGAATTTAAATATTTCAATTAATTGAGGTTGAGTTATATAATTGTTACCTACCTGATACTCAGATGTCTCTCAAACAACATCCGGAAACTGACTCGATAGCAACCATTGAGCGGACGCTGTGTTATTCATTCGAGAACCGAGCGTAGAACCTATCGACTACAATCTCCATAACACTTTGTCCCCAAGTAGCTGGATTACAGCACTGCACTACTAGTACTAGTGATATTTCTGCAGTAGTAAAACTACTGCAGTAGTAAAAGATATTTCTTTTACTACTGCAGTACTAGTGTAAGATATTTCTCACGGCTTAATTTATCTACTTACACTAAACTATTAAATAGTACATATACACCGTGGTAAACGATTAATAGGTCATCAATAAACTTACAATTAATTGTTTTAAATCAATAACATTGGAGTAATATAGGGTCATAATGCCAAGACAAAACATGGAAACTGTATTTTGGTCTTATTGCCTTAGCAGTATTAACGTTTCTTACTGTGAGGATTGTTTGGAGACAGAAACGTTTGTCCAAAACCACGAAGAAATAAAATAGCCCTTAAACAATACTACCTTCTGTTTATTAGCCCATAGACTTCTTTTTGTGAGACTTTATTTCTTCGTCTTTTATTACAGTCTAATATTATTACCTCTAACTTTACGCCTACAAGTCATCAATTGAAACTTTAATATTGTTTTTAGTTATTATTTGATTAATTTACGCGTTCTTAATCAAAATATGAAATAGTGAAGCCTTTTAATGGCATTAAAACTTATTTACAAAAAAATATTGAAAGATACATTCAGGGGAGAACTTCTTGAAACTTGAACAGAGCAAATATTTAAAGGGATTTATTAATTTTCAGTAAAAGTGGACGTCATACAACACAAATATATTAAAATATAAACACAAAATGCACATATATGTACAAGTACAAAATGTACAAATATCATGGTGATAGATGTCAGCGAGTCACGCTCACCTTCCTCAGACTAGAAGGATTCACAAAATAAAGATCCTCTTCTTTTGATATCCTATTCTTTGTCATCGTTAGGGTTGGCACGCGAAGCATGCAGGGGTGTCCCCTAGTTCTATTATATTTGAGTTGGTAAATTAAATTTGTTTCTGACCATTTTCAACAGTTTGATGTTCTCAAAGGTTCGTGTTATTTGTTTGAAAACGTTGATTGTTTTATTTTGTTGTACATGTATATAGATTTATTTGTATTTTGACTCTTTCAAATCGGTTGCTGTATCGAGCGCAATAAATCAGGGTTGACATTCAAAGCATGCAAGGGTATCCCCTAGTAATACAATTAAAATTAATGTAGACCTACGCATTTGGTTCTTCAAACTACAAATAAAGTACAATATAAGTGCAAATAACTAAATATTTTATCTTTATTACTGTTTGTATTCATCTTAAAACAAATTTAGATAGTGACAGTTTCACTATACTAGGTTAGGTGTGGATACACATTTGATCACATGCACACTGCTGTACAGTTCCCAAAAATAATTAAAATGACCATTAAACATTTATTAAACTGTAAAATATCTGTCTTAATCTATTCATAATCAAAATCTTATATTTTGATCCGTATTAATTTTTAACTTTACAATGTGATTAGTTTCTAGCTATATAAAAATAATAAGAACTTTATCTGTAGAGTGCTTAGAGTAATGTAAATGTTACTATATTCCCACATTGAACATAACTGTATTTATTACAGTGTTTATCTGGAAGAAGGTTTTTTTGTGTTTCGTGATAGACCGAGAGTCCATTTTTGAAGAAAGGTTTCTTTTATTTTCTATACATGTGAGAAGGTTGCAGGCTATTTATATTATAGGAATTCCAAAAAGGATTTTTTACGTTATTTTAAAAGTTACCATACTATTTGTATAAACAGTGCTTTTTGACACAGCTGTTATAACAAATTTGAAATTAAAAAGTTTGGAAGATTTTTGTTTGAAAATAATAATGAAAAATCCCGAGGGATTGGTATACTCTGATGTTCTTATATATATATATATATATATATATATATATATATATATATATATATATATATATATATATAATATTATTTGAGTTGGTAAAACATTTGTTACCGAACATTTTCAACAGGTTGCTGATCTCAAAGGTTGCGTTCTATGTTGATTGTTTTATTTTGCTGTATATCATTTATTTGTATTTTGACTCTTATCAACTAGTGCGATACTTTTACCATAGAACAGTCAATAGTTCACATTGTTGAAAAAAAACGAAATTACCAATACATATCACAATATGAAAATCGATAAACTTATATTTCAATTTAATAGGAAGAATAGTAAACAAGTAAACTAGAGACAAAAAACGTCCAAATATAAAAGCGTTAAATATTTAAAATTGACCTTAGAATTTGAAGAAGAAGAATGTGATGTGGGAAGCAGAGAGGGAGAGGTAGATCTCAGGTCCACACAACCCAACCGGCTGGAGAACCCGGAGTGCCAAAAAGAACCCGAAGGCTGGAAAATTAAAGTAACTGTTAAATAATCTGGAACAGTCATAATTATTAAGATTTTACTTTTTTTATTTACTCAGTAAATGAAAATTTTTGTTAAATAAACTGATGTAAATAGTTTTGATCTTTTATACATATATAATTTTTTCCGATTCATGCTATCATGTGCCATCCCCAAAATGTACCATCATAGGCAGTTAGTTACCCAAAACATATCGTGGGTACTATATGTATTTGCACTGAACGCTAATAACAATAAATCTGTGCCCAAACATACATCTGGACAATAGTTGTATTGAACGTATGCTTGAATTTATACAACAATAGAAATAATTTGATTTCCCTTGAGACGAATTCAGCTTCATGTGATGATGAGAGTAATCATGTATTTAGTTTTGTTTGTGTTTAGTGAGGTCTTTGTGTAAGATTTTTCATTGATTTTGAGCTATGGGGCTTAGTAACCACCCCCGAGCCTTAATTGTACGTGATCAAATTTAGTGTATTGTGAAGCTTCGACTTACAACTAGGAGATTTCAGTCGGTGCACCGATATTGTGTGCCAACACTTAATCCCCAAAAGGGTTCCCCAACCTCCTCGCCGCTAATGCGCACTTGACCCAAGCAGGTACCTGAGTCCTCAGCGTCCACCGTAATAGCTCTGGAATTTGTCACTTATGCCTTTCTTACGATTCACACAGGTTCAATTCTAGAACATCAATATCGTAACCCAACTTCAAACTCTTCCTTAATTGTTGCGGGATGACGCATAGAGTGTTCTGTTTTGGCGTTTGTATTTGCACCCCTCTCTGCTTACACTACAATAACGAGCATGAGCTTGCACAATACACTCTGTTGAAAACAGAACAAATATTCGTCTGCATACTCTTAGATATAATAATAAAGTACAATGTTTGGGATTAATAGACACAATATTTTAATTAGTCTTTTGAAGTTACTGTTGTGTATAGTTTATTTAAATGTGATGACATTTTTTCATGGGCCAACAGATAATTCTAATTGAGTGAAATGTGGTACTGTGATTTTATATCAGTGAATTATTTTGGGTTTAAACAAAACAATTAAGTTTGCTTTGCTTAATATATTTTTGACTAATAAATAATATTTTTTGATAGGGATAGAAAACAAATTGTGATGACCACATTTATTTAATATGTTTTGTATCCAAGGTGACTCTTGAAATGTGGTAATACGTATATAGGTCTTGCAATATAAAGCAATTAAAATGTATTTTATGAACAATTCATAACGCTACAGTACCTTAGCTTATTAGTCGCCCCCAAAACTTGCCACATTTTAGATTGGTTTTAGAATTTCATTCTGTCTGACTCACGATCTGATCTGTCAGTAATAAAGCAGTTTAGTAATATAATATATATTATTTAAAAATAAGGCTGAACTTCCTACAAATAATTAGTTTATTGGTATTGAATATAAAATATATTATGTACCTAACAATCAAATTAATGTGCATTTTTTTTCGGAATGATTTTAAAACATATTATAACTATAAACTAATTATTTATAATTAGTATAAACATATTTATAGTAAAATATATTTCTTATTTAATCGCGTAACACATGCAATAGTGTTGCATTATTCAGCAATATGCGGGCCTGATTGTGGAGACGCACTGTAAACGATACATTTTTTAAAGATTTCATTTGATTTGATAAATAAAAAAAATATAGAAAATAGGGCTATATATACAAAAGGTCTCTAGGAAATTAATTAATTGTTGTCACTTTGCAACCCACTTGCAAAATGCTACGCATTTTGTAGCATACTAAAATTATTCCACTGTCACGTTGGATAGCAAATTGTTATATGGAATGCCTTTAAATAATTGAAGTCAACAATCACAACAATAATACGGTCTAACAAGAAGAGCTCACTGCATTCGAATAGTTATATATTTATAAAATGCCTAAATCCATGCAAGCAGACACATATGTGTGGGTAAATACTAACAACGTTCTTAAAATCCGAAATAACCTTGTAAGGGAAGGGACTTTCTTAAAAGAAGATTGGGCAGCTAAATAAATAAATCAGTCCTATGTTGATGTGATTTAACAATCACTGAATGTTTAGTTTACAAGAACTCCCCGAGTTCAGCGCCAATAAATGCGTTTTGACAAATCAGTTGTTATTCATTTTCACATTCCCTTAAGAGTTCTCGGAAGGGTAGGTGTGCAACATCGGTGACTACCTGAATTTTAGCGCGTACTAGTGGTGTGCCCATTACAGATATGGAAATAAAACAAGTTAGGGAGTCGATTTTGGCTCAAAAAAATTAAAGTTAGATCTTTAAAGTAATTTATAAAAAAGTATTTTATTATTAAATAGTTAAATTAACTTTTGCTTCAAATAGAAAAGGGAATTCACATATATTTCCTTTTATTCGAACATATTTCCTGTTTCATAATATCCTCTAGTTCGTTCAATATTTTACGATAGTCGATTATTTTACGATTAATAAAACAAAACATTATACAAAAATTAAACACTTTTGTAGTTAGGAGAATGATCCGTTTATGCAAACATTTTCTATAGTAAATAATCTTAACTATTTACCTCTCTGGGGAACTATTCTGGAGCTAAGGAAGTTTTTAAATCCCAAATGAAACCTATCCGTAGCATAATGAGTATCAAATCCACAGATTCATGCAAGCCACATTTTGTAAATCTTGAAATACTCACATTTCCTTGCATTTTTGTTTTGTAGTCATTGGTTTTTGTGAAAGAAAACCTTCATATGTTTAATTTAAGAAGTCAAATATATTCGCACAATACCAGGATTCAGAACAACATAGACTTAAGGAATGTTAGACTTAGTAAAACACAACAAACACATGTATTAAGGTGTGGCTGCCACAGCTAGAACAACAAGCATATCACATTTTAAACATGTCTTAACTAAATGGTTGAAAAGTAAAGCCTTTTATTCTTTAGATGAAGTGTACTTGCACGACCTTAGCGATCTTGGCTTTTAGTGATTTAGATTGTAATATTAGGAATGACGCTTGTCCTTAAATATAAGACTTTAGATTATATACAATGGCATTGTCAATACATGTACAATTTATTGGACGACAATAAACATATGAATATAAAACATTTATTTAGATAAATATTTAACGTGGATTTAAATTAGACCGAATCTTGTAATATATAAGATGTTGAGTATCTTATTAAACTAAAAGCCGTGCCAAGTGGGACTTTCTAAACCATCGAAAGAAGATTGATTGAAATAAATTAAGTGATTATATTGTGGAATATTACAATGTGGCACGAGAGGCGTGTATTTCCGATAAATGGTTTTCTTGTAGTAAGTAATTATTTTTCCTAAGCTACAAAAAATATATTTTATAATTTATTTTTCGATTTATTGTTACATATTTGATAGTTTACTTCAAAACATAGCGCTACAAATAATTATTTTTCAAGGGTGATTTTACAAATTAACAGTTTAATTCACAAACTCCTTATTCTCCATTAATTTTTGTGCCAAAAAGTACACAATTCACATACATACATATTGTGACATCTAGAGTGGCCTCTATCCTGGGAACCGGTAATGCGGAAGTAATGGATGGGTCGCTGACCACCTGCCCTGCTTGTTTACAACCTTTGGGGCACAATGGCTTACGCATGAACGCCCCTTACCTCTTCAATGGACTTCTAGAAGGTTCTAGGTTGACGAGCCAGCTCTGTCATGGAACTTCGGGCGCAGGGGAATTCAAGAAGCTTCTAGATGGAGACCTGCAGGTGATATATACGGCCCGGATACCAGCGCTAGTCAGTCAGTCAGTCAGTCAGTCAGTCAGTCAGTGAGTTTAGAGCCTACAGCCGGGGTGTTTGCAGTGACAGTGAGCGAGTTCTACAGTGCGAGTGAAGTGTCCGAGTATAGTGAAGTGGTCTACGGAGAAGTTACCGGTGAGTGGTTCGTTGTGGGGATCAACGAAGGAGCAGTGCGGTACTTGTGGACGACTTCTGAAGGGACACTGAAGAAACTGTGAGTGAACTGTTAGCTTTGGACTGTAGGTAGTAGGGAATCTAGTAAAGTCATTTAGTAGTTAGTAATTGTAAATAATAGTAGGGAATCTAGTAGAGTCACTTTATAGTTAGTAATTGTAAATAATAGTAGAGAATATAGGAAAGCCACTTTATAGAGCTAGGAATTGTAATTAAAAGAAGGGAATTTAGTAAAGTCACTTTGCAATTAGTAGTTGTAATTATTGATGCCATCTAAGATTGTAAATATAAATTAGTTTAACTGTAAAAGTAGGCCTAATAGTAAATTGTACTTTTCACAATAGTTAAAGTTAAGGAAATAATCCGTTTAATTATAATAAGTTAATTTTATATATTCAATAAATTTAGTAATTGTTTGGTATATCATGTTGCTTATTTGTAAAACCCACATAGCGATTAATTATTTGTAAATTAGGACAAATTAAAAACGTCACAATATTCATGCACTTATAATTAACTAAGAACTGGAAATTAGACACACAGGTAATTGAAAGCATTAATCATTATTTATTCATAAGATGCCGTTCGTCAATATATGGGCGAACATGAAGAGCGAATGAGTGTGATGAGTATAGATGAATGAGAGTAGTCATCATTACTAAATAAGGTCGACTGTTCCTCAGAAAGAACTATTTACTAATATTCCTATAGCCAGAGAAACTAAGGGACCTACAACTTTACTTGGAATCCGAACCAAATAGTATTGGTCTGATTTTTGGCTAACTGACAAGTCTGAAACTCAGTTTTATTCCCTACACAACATCCAACCCTTGACTACCATCCAACATGGACACCCCAGACCTCTCTAGTAATGTCCACGTTAATACCAACCACACACCCATACATGTACAATGGTACTATTAACCCAACCGCCCACCCATACACGTACAATGGTATTGACCCACCCGCCCACCCATACCCGTGCCATGGTATTGACCCACCCGCCCACCCATACACGTGCCGATGTATTGACCCACTCACCCACCTATACATGCACAGTGATATTGAACCACCCATACACGACAGTGATATTGAACTACCCACCCACAGTGATGTATTTATACCCACCCTTACGCGTACAGTGATATTGATGGTATTAACGGACTAAGCACAGAACCTACCACCTTCAATCTCCTCAACACTTTGTCCCTAAGTAGCAGGGTTAGAGCACTGCGCCACCAGTACCTACTTATGCTTTCTAACATCCATGCAATAAATTACCAATTTCCAATCCTAATTTTTAATATCTTAAAATGAACGATTAAAAAATTAACATTCTTAATTATATCATTACAATACATAAAACATAAAACAACTGTTATATTTGTATATTTAATTTCAAAGTATGATTTTATAAAGAACCCTGACTAAACGATCTTTATGAATATTAACGAAGGCCTAACCCAAAGTAACACATTATGACCGGCGATTAAACGGTTTCACTAGTGCAAAAATGACTGCGGGTTTTTTCTATGTACTGGTATAAAGTATTCACACACTCTTTGTACAATTTGGAAATATTGAATGGCTTTTCTGTTATTGGGTTAATTAAACTTCCTAATTTTAAGTAATGTTTTTGAACGAAAAAGTTGTTTCACAATCTATGACATCCGTACTGTGCTTATTCTTTTATTTATTTATTGATCCCTGAACTACTGCTTGATTGCCCTTTTGCATTGTCTTTCCCAAAAATAAGGGTACTTACAAACTCAACGGACACACCGTCTATAAGGTTTTATCGTGCAGGCTTTCTCTGTGTGAAGTTATGAATCAAAGCAGTATCCATGTCAAATAAGTGCTTGGCGAAAATATACTACGTGGTATAAATAATCATGAATAATCATTTTAATGATTAGAGTACAAAAGTTAAAGGTCTTATTTTACCACAAAAACGTGGGCCTATGAAGCCCTCCCTAACGCTTAACGTGGAGACCAACGACCAAAGGTGACTTCCGAACTACCACCAGTAATAGAACAGGCCGCCTGCGTGCAAGGACGGGATCTCTCGCCCGTCACTCATTCAAGGAACAGCCACGCAAGAAAACGTACATTAGTATGATTGTATTTTTAAATATTTAAATAATTTTCTCGCTTTTATAGTACATGCATATAGAGCAGTTTGTTTTGAAACAAATAACCAGCTAACAGAACCAATAATTTAATGAACTAATTGATAAATGTAACACATAAATGTAGCTATAGTGATGTGAAACAAATATATAATTTATACCTAGAGGAAACCCCATGCTCACGTCACTTTTATTACTACAACTCTCTGGGGAGGTGAACATAAAATTACGACTTTGCAGCAATTTGTTCATTAGTTTATAATTAATTGTTATTCACTGAGTATTTACGCAAGGGAATAACAACCCTGTTATACGTAACGTAGTCAAAAATAACTTTGTTTATTACACATAAATAAAAAAACATTTAATATTACATTATAAAACATTTCCTATTCAATGAAAAAGGTTTAAAATTAGACTACAATATAAAGGAAAAGTAGTTGAATTTATCTTGTAAAGAAAGGTGTATACATTAAACATTTTTCTAATTGATAAATAATACAATTTTTACTGTAGTTGGTTTCAAATAATTAATAATCCCAATTTATAATTTGAAAAATAACAAAATACGTATTTTGGAATTCATAGATAATTTCATGCTAAGATTCAAATTTGTAAAGATTTTCTGTAAAATATCACACAATTTAATATTTATTATTGTTCCGACCAAAACATTATACTATTTAGAAAGTTACATTAACTTGTATAAGAGGCTGTATAGTTGCTTATAATTTTCAAACATATTATTTAAATCTTGATTAGGAGGTTTGATAATTTATGTATATTTCTGTGTCGACATATTAAGAATCCGTTACGAGGTTGGTAAAGGAAGTTTTATAAAAACATATTAAATATTAATAATGGACAAGTTGCAAGTCTTTAAAATATGTTAATATATTTTTGAAGAATTATGGAATATTGCGAGTAACTTGCGGTCCAAGATATAGGAGTCAAGTTCCGAATTACTTATGAGAAGACTGTCATACGACATTTCTATTAATTTTGCCTTTTCATCCTGAAAACGATGGTGTATTTGAAATTCAAAAGTGTTGTACCATTTCCAAGATATCAGTAGGCTAAAGATGTAGAAGTCGACTTTAAACGTTTTTATTGATAATCGTTCTGTGTAATTTGCTATTAAGTGAATTCCTTTTGGTATTACTCACATTGGCCAGCATAAACCTTTTAACTTTTAAATTCATTACTGTTTTCAGAGAGAATAGGCAATGTTAGTAGACATGTTGTATGACTGTCTTTTCATTACACATTTTAAGTCGACTTCTACATCTATAGATATCTTGGAAGTGGTACAACCCTTTGAATTATAAATACACAATTGTTTTCAGAGTTAAAAGGTAATGTAAATTGATATGTCGCATGACTAGTCTAATAAACAATTCTGAACTTGACTCCCATATCTTAGACCGCAGGCTACTTCCAATATTGTTGAGTTTATTATCGTCTATTTATTGTTATCTTGTTTTGTTTATTAATTTATTGTTGTTTATTAACTATTGTATCTTAACTTGTTGTCTGTATTATTTATGGTTTGTAATAAAGTCTACTTGGTAAATATTTTGATATGTTGATTTTGTGACAAGTTAGTGTTTGGTTATGAACAGTTTTTGAAGATGAACTGATAATTAATCATGCATATTATTAAAAACGTAATGATATACTGTAATTGGGAAAATCCTGTTATGTAGCATATTTAAATAAATATTCCATAATACTTCAAAAGTTATTATGTTTATTATATCTATATGATAAGTTATCATATGCTATCATATATATATGATGAATGGCACAACTAAAAAGGCTTTAAATGTGAATTGTAGAAAAAAGTGGGGGAAAGGACTTCATAACCATCCTGAATAATTATAAAGTGTCAATATATTGAGATTAAATCAAATTTATATCTCTATAAACTAAAACGGTATTTACTAAACTGTGATGAATATTGGTAGAAGCCGTATTTTATATTGGCACTCAAGTCCAGCGGAGAACCCTGTTTTGCATCAGCGATAGCCTATAAAATGTAAGGGTTATTTATACTTGGTTTTATTAAGGACAAAAAATTAAACATAATTCTTTACGAAAGACCATAAATTATATATACTGTAAGTCTGAATAAAAAAATGGTAACTTATCATTTGATTAAAAAGGATAATACGAATTTAGCGTAAATATGTATTTTAATGTTTTTTTTTATTCCAATTGAAATGAACATCATACAATACAAACTATTAACAATAAAAGTAAAAAATGTGAGAAATTATGGTGATCGATTCCGGTAAACCAAGCTTACCGATCTCAGACCAGAGAGACTCCACAGTGTAAACACATAGTAGTAAAGCTCAGCCGTGTTACTTGCCAACCAAGCGATGCTCACGATCCTAGCGGTGGTATAGCAAACAACTGGCGCGGTAAGCGGAGAGATCCTACAGCTCTGTGATACGCCCACTAGGATAGCTAGCGTCGAGCAGTTGATATTTTTCTCAAGAGTAAACTTCAATACTCTGTGTTTATACTGTGGGAACTCATTCAGGATTTTTAACTAACAGACTTGAGGTTTCATCTTACTAAGAGTGACAGTGCTACCCAAAGAAACCGGAAAAGGACTGCTAGGAGTGGAAGTATATATTTATCCAACTAGACATGAACAGTATAAATTGTTTCCAGACCTGTGCCACCAGTTCTGTTTAACTGGCTAGTACGGTTCATCTTTAGTAATTTTTTCCGCTGAAGTTGTTTTGTTCACTCGTCATTTTTCATTATGGTGAAATTAAGTGAACAACGTCCAGCTGTCAAATATTTGCTTCCTAATCAGTAAAAACACCACCACAGTGTAATATAAACAAACATTAGCGAAGCTCAGTCGTTTTACTTGCCAACCAAGCGATACTAGCAAGCCTAGTGGTGGTAAAGCAAACAACTGGTGCGGTAAACGGAGAGATGCAGTAGCTCTGCGATATGACCAATAGGATCGCTAGCATCGAGCAGTCAGCATTTTTCTCAACAGTGCCACTACTGTATGTTTATATTACTGTGGTACCACCGAGACTGATGTAGTATTGGAAACAGCTTACAAATATGACACTAGGGAAAGATATAAAAAAAATTAAAGTAGGTTTATTAATGAAAATTCTTGTCCAACAACTTAACAAACAGACGAAAATGTTGAGATAATCAATTCAAGAACTTGTGCTCATAGGCCATTGAATGTCATTTAAAGATTGCCAAAGACAAGTGATTTGTCTTGTGTCAGTCCAGGAAACGTTAACTGAATACTAGAAACTAAACAGACATTGCCAATTAATTGCAAACTATCCAAAAAAGTAGCATAACCTCAAACTATTTTCTATACAAAAATATTAATGGTAGATAAACAAACATCTAACCTAACATAAACAAAACTAACCAAACCTTACCTAACCAAATAAAACCTAACCTAACTGAACCTAACCTGACATATCATACCATTATGTTAAAACCACACAACTTAAGCATGAATCAGAGTGCTTGAAGTGGAGAAAGCAGTGAGGCATGAAATTTAGTTACCGCCATCATATAAGTGGCCTGGTAGGGATAGGAGCCTTTTTTCCTTCCAAATAGCTGATTACCAAAGTTATTTTGGTAGTTGTTTCTGTTTAAAATATTTTAGTTTGGGGGGGGGAGGCAATTAAATGAGTTTGCCCAAACATCCCTCAGTTTTTATAACACCTTTATAATAATCTATTAATTCAAAGTGATTATTTCATACACAGTCAATTACAGTTTTTGTGTGACCTAAATAGAACATTTTCAAGTTTTATGCACGAAAATCAAAATTTAGAACTAGTATTATAAACTAGAATTTTACGAGACCGAATAAATCAAGAATTTTCTTTTCAAAAATCAATCTCAATGATGAACGCGATGACGTGGTACACAGATGTCTCACGAACCATCCTTGAGTCTGGGTACGGGGTCTATGGTACCAGGTCAAAAACTGAGTTCAGTAGTAGCCTTGGAAAACTGTCTACGGGTTTTCAGGCGGAAGTGGCTGCCATTGCTGCCTGTGCTCAGGCAAACATAGATTTGGGCCTTATGGGAAAAACAATCTATCTGAACTCAGACAGCCTAGCGGCACTAAGGTCACTTGCGTCGTTCGACTTCACCTCTAGTCTAGTTGGGGACTGTCACGGGGTTCTTAAAACGCTGGTGCGTTCCAATAGGGAAATCCTGTTATGGGTGCCAGGTCACACCGGGGTACTGGGAAAC
This sequence comes from Stictocephala bisonia, assembly GCA_035578905.1. Lineage (NCBI taxonomy): Eukaryota > Metazoa > Arthropoda > Insecta > Hemiptera > Membracidae > Stictocephala > Stictocephala bisonia. The sequence continues at coordinate 232,776 of JAQJVL010001143.1, forward strand.
GGGAGGGCAGACCACTATGGCAGGAACGGCACTGAGGAACGTATCGTTGGCATGAGGGGTTGATTAAAGCTTCGCCAAGAGGGTTGCCTCTATTTGGGTCTCCGGCAAGTTCCAGGAGACCTGGGAGGCAAGCCAAGGAGGTCCTGTTCGGGCCGTCGTACTCCAACACGGCTGAAGCTCTTCCTCTTGCAAGATCAAAACTCCGAAGGGTGGTTGGTTTTATAACTGGACGTTTCAGGCACACATGAACCATATGGGGTTTCCAATCCCCATTCTCTTGTGCAGGAAATGTGGGGAGGAGGAGGAGTCTGGATGGCACATCCTCTTTCACTGCTAGGCCCTAGCTAGGAAGCTCTCACCTTGGACGGCGTTTTAGAACGTGGCCAAGGTGTAGCACAGGAAAACCTCATCAAGGCAATCTCAAGGTTCTCTAAGGACCTTGGATTTGATGAAGTTTGAAGTCCTGTAAAGGAGGGCGTACAATAAGCCTTTTTGGCTTAGGGGCAGTTACCAGGTTTGAAGCGTGACTCTCCAAATCGTAAAAGAAGTTAATTTGGTAGTTTTCTGTTTAAAATATTTTCGTTTGGGAGGGGGGGTAGTCAACTAAAGTATTTTTACCCAAAAACCCCTCGGTTTTTATAACACCTTTATAATAATCTATTAATACAAAGTGATTCTTTTATACAACACTCAACAACAATTTTCGTGTGATCTAAATAGTATATTTTCAAGATTTCAAAATTCAGAACAAAAGGTATAATTGACAATATTTTAGCCCTTTAAGAGTGATTTTCAACTAGGATTTTTCAAGACAAAATAAATTAAGAAGTTTCTTTAATATTTGAACTTAACTTGGTAACAACACTCGTTAATAAGATTTTCGGAACCCTGGATTGCTAACTCTGATAGTAACGCATTGGCAAGACGCCTTTGCAAAGTCATTAGCAAGTTTGAATGTAGGCTACAATAGGGTTATATGGGTGCTGGTACTTGTGGACCCACAATCTAAGTACGTAGGTCAACTTCGTACATTGTGTCTGATACATACCACATCCATCAAACTTGTGAAGTGCAGGGGAACTTCAAGTAGCAAAACCAGTTGAATATTCCAACGTCAGGTAGATTTGTGAAAGTTTGAAGATCCTTATTGGCTTTGAAATATTATCATTTCAAGCCGTGCACATTGTTATCAAAACAAAAATGGACGGATTTTACAAATTTAATTAATTTATAAGTGAAATACTAAATTTTACGTAAAAATATAAAGAAAGGAAAATAGTGTTTTAAAGAAGTTATTAACTTGTGTTGCTCAAGATTGTAATGATCATATAAAATATAATCAATTATGTTTATACTAATAAATTGTTCTATAAATATAATAGATTGATTTTCTATGTGAAAAAAGCAACTTGTTTACTAATTTCAAAGAAATACCTGCAGGTGACTTGGTAAAATAATTTAATCTATTTTTGTTCCCGAAAGGAATTTCCAATGTAAATCTTGCTTGGCCTGGAAATGTCAAGTCAGCCCTGACGAAAGTAATTTTAATCACATCAGAACATTCTTTATTGACATTCATATTAATAAACACGGAGAATGTTAACCTGGTAATTAATTTAATAAATTAAAACAATCTAGAGCATTAATTTGAATTAATGTGTTTTTTAACATATAAAAACCAGTTAACATTTTTAAGAGATAAGGAACATTTCTTAAGATGCTAAAAATCAATATTAACATAATTATGTCAGTATTGAAATACTTTGAACATTTAAGAACTCATTAGTTTATTTTGAGCACTATAAATTTAAATTGTATTTTCACAATCACCGAGTTATTAATAATTGATTCAATGTCTTGTGACCTAAATAAACTGTCATCCTCGAAATAGAATTTCCACTATCACGTTTTTAATAATTTGTACCAGGTAATTGGCACATACTTTCTCCCTTTGTCTTTGTTATGTCAGGATGTAAAAAATTAAAATTAAAGGATGTAAAAACACACCCAAATAAAAACAGATTTTCAATTAATTAAATTTCTAAGGAATGTACAGACGGAACACGTATTTAAATAAAAGTATGAAAAAAAATAATCTTCAAAAACAGACGTTCAATTAGTCACATATCCAGATTATCATGTAAACAATATTCAACAACTTGAGTTGTAGCTTTCGACCTTCGGCTTCCAGCCCCAACTTACTGGGTTAGTATAGCTAAAATATTTTTAATTAATTGGAATTAGCATCTTTACTGAACATTTTATCAAAATCGTTAGAATAAAGTTGCATTTTTTAAAGGTTTTTGCCGGTCCCTGACAAATGATATTACAGTCAGGGAGATGTGGGTTGTACAAAAATATTTAAAACTGTAATTCACTCCTTTCCTGGAAATTTAATCAAAATCGTTAGAGCCTTTTTGAGAAAATTCCAATTTTGTATGTTTTTAGCCATTTTTAATTTTTTTTAAAGTAAACAAATTTTAAAAAAGTGAATAATATTTCTGGATATATTGGTTAAATACTCATACATACAGAATTTAATATAAATCAATCCATCCATTTGGTCTCCAGCTAAGTGAACATACACGCAGGAAAACACAGATAAGGACAGACACATTGAAAAAACTTGTCAAAAGATTTATTTTTGATGATCGCAATACCTTCACTATGCTAACGCATATGTCAAGAAATTGTATATTCCGAGAACACGTTATATTTTTTTGAAATATTGCATTATATTAATTTATCGGTAATGGAGATGTCAGTCCCTATGAACCATTATGCCATAGAGCAGTAAAAGAGTAATGTCATTGAGACACTATTTCAGCTTTTACTTCTTTTTTCATTATTTTCTTATTTTCAATAAATAATTTTTATTACCATTTGTATGAATTTGTAAAAGACGACGTAAACCGATCCTGTAAATGGTTTTAAATCGTGCGCTTGGATTTGTATTCATACGTTGAAGAAACTATGATAAATATGGCCATTATTTCCCCTGCGTTATATATAGCGTATGGTTTTTTTGTCAGCTACTATTATTTTTTGTAATTTTAAAATTTTAAATAATTTTAAAAAAGCTGAGTTTTACAGTTGAATAAAAAGTCCAAAAGTCATTACACTATAATACAAATTAAAAATAAATAAATAAATAACAAATGATCTCCTGTCACAAAGCTAAATCCAGCCCATAAAGCCATTTAATACCTGCCTCACTGATTATATTTATGCTAGCTGATCCCTCCTTAAAACAGCGCAAGGAGCACTCTGTAACTATGTGATCCATTGTTTGGATAAACTGATCGCAATCACATGACTGATCAACTGTCAATCCCCTTTTGTATTCCCAGTAGTTACATCTCCCCACTCCAGTTCGGAACCGATTCAATAATGTCCACTCCCTACGAGGGAGGTTCATCTCACCTACACGTTAATTCCCTGTGTAATATTGTAAGGATCCAATAGTAATAACACCTGAGTAACCGAATTTCATAAAAAAGGTTTCTCAAGAAAATGTCATTAATATTTTAGAAATTTTCTATTCGGTTCTAAGTAAACAAAGTTTTTAAGGATTTTCTAACTGAGGGGTTTTAAATATAACGTTTAAACAAGGAAGTTTTTGTCAAATTGATATAGAATATATTTCATGATCCACCACAAACCTTAAATCTTCTGGTCGTACTGCAGTCTCTTGGCTACTAATAGGCTTTCTTATCGAAGTTAAAGATCTGTTATGTACCCCGGTACTTCATTTCCCTGTATAGACATATGTAGTTGATGGAAATATTGGTACTTACTAATGAAAAACAAATTGTTCAGTATTTTTTTAAACATACAATGTTAATTTTAAAAGTTAAGTTAGGTCACTTAAGGTTAGGTTAGGGTAGAGTAGGAAAGATTAAGGTAGGGTGGGTTATGTAAGGGAACGTTATGTTAGTATAGGTTAGGGTAGGTTATGTTAGAGTAGGTTAGGTTAAGTTAGGTAGAGTAGTTTAGGTTAGAGTAGGTTAGGTTATGTTAGGTGAAGGAAGGTTAGGTTAGTTAGGGTAGGTTAGGTTAAGTTAGGTTAGGTTAGGTTGAGTTAAGGTAGATTAGGTTAGGTTATGTTAGGTAAGGGTAAGTTGGGTGCTGGTAGATTAGGTTAGGCTACGTTATTTGGTTAGGTTATGTTAGGTTAGGTAAGGGTAAGTTGGGTTGGATTAGGTTAGGTTAGATTATTTTATTAGGTTAAGTTAGGGTAGGTCATGTTAGCTTAGGATAAGTTTGGTTAGTGTTGGTTATGTTATGTTAGGTTTGGGTAGGCTAGGTTATGTTATGTTAGGGTAGGTTATGTTAGTGTGGGGTTAGTTGGGTTAAGGTAGGTTAGGTTATTAGGTTAGGTTACCTTATGTTATTAGGTTAGGTTATCTTAGGTTATGTTAGGATAGGTAGCTATAGCACTCAGTGATATAAAAGCAAATATTATCTGCAGTAATTTACAATAGAGATTCTGTTGTGTGAAAACATTGCCTTGTTAGATACATACAAAACTCAGATCCTAATTGGCCCGAGTGTTGATAGCAATGTTAATTACTTTGCACAAATAGACCTGCAACGCCTCTATTTGCTCTTTGATCGGTTATTTCATCTACATATACAAACAACGTTATACAGTTTGTTTATATGAAGTAACGTGTTGAATGTTTTGTGACTTATACTCGTATAAACAGAAGACATTCGTACACAGACCTTAATAATCTATATAGTTAAAAAAAATATTGAAATTATTTCAGTTAAAGCTAGCTATAACAATTTCATATATTGTAACTGACTTGTCAACAAAAACACCCCTACTGGTAGCAAGTGACTCAAGATATGTCTACGAACCAACATTTCATAGACTAAAAGGAAAGTTAATGAACAAAAATATAACTAACATAATAATATAACGTAAGATTATTTTTGGTAGGCTAAATTTGTAAACATTTATTGTACTCATTGTATTATTACAATAAATTTATTATACAGTGGCGCAATTAAATAAGTTATGTGCTGAGAGAAAGAAGGGTGCACTTTGAAATAACTTCTAGATTTATTATGACACAACCCAAATCTAAGGCTTTTTTGAATATTAAGTTACCATTGTCCTTGTCTGTTTTAAGTCACAAAGCTGCTTCCAAATTATTACTGAAATTATATGTAGCATCAATGTTTTAAACTGTACAGCTTTATTACTTTTAATCAAAAACAGTATTTTATTATCTCATACAACCTGTATTTATAGAATCTCAAACTTAAGTTCAAAGCTCATGTACTATATACTGTAAGTGACTTTCTTCTAAAAATCATAATTCAATCAATTTTATTGTTTGTTTGTTCCAACTAGTAACTGGAAATTGTTTATCTTTAAAGACAAGATCTTTACTAATCTGACTTATTATTACTTAAAAGTGAAAACCAGCAGGCAAACATTGAGACAAAATATTTTTAGCTGGAACTTTGTTAAACAAGAGACACAAAAAGTAAACTCAATATGGCACACATATTTGTGTGTACTTTCCTTATTGTTGGAAGGTTGATTTGGAAGGGAGACAGAATTTATGAAAGTAAATGTGAGCCATACAGTTCTTTTTTATTTCTGATCTACTACCACCTTAAAATTGATATTTTATATTTTTGATTGGTCCCTGGTGTTTGCGCATATATAATGATATGCGTAGATATTAATTAACAAACTGTGTTACTTTTTACGTAGTTAGCATATGAATGGAGTTGAAAAAAGATCTAAAGAAATAATCAATTCATTGTTTTTAAACTAATCATAATCAATACTTTACAGGGTGTCCAAAAGGTAAAGTGTCAAACTTCGGAAAATGATTAAATAGGTCAAAATAAAGACAAAATCAAGTGTATATTTTTCCAAGAACACAACGTTTACAAGATATATACAATGTTTTTTTTATTTTTTTTTTTTTTTTTACTAAATAATGTTTATCTTCCAGTTGACTGTTAAATTAAACTATGTTTATGAAATACGCATTTTAGAATAATAAATATATATGCTGATTAACTCAGAAATAAAAATTCTTTTATGATAAAAAAAATTGTTAATATCTGGTGGTTTTGTAAAACATTTACTAGAGATTTTCTCTTTATTTTGACGTATATAACCTTTTACCGAAGTTTTACACTTTACTTTTGGGACAGCCTATATAGTAAAAATAAATAAAAAAAAGGTCACTAATTTGAAATTTATTTTGGATCAAGTTGATTTTTTTCAACAGTAGGTTTCTACTATAGTAACATGCATAGTGAGTTTAATAAAGATCGTCGGTTAATTTAATTTGGAAATAAATTCTTTTTGTGAAAAAAATGTAAATAACTGGTAAAATAAGTGTTTTTGGAAAAAACTTTATTTTATATTTTCTCTTTATTTTGACCTATATAACCTTTTCCCGAAGTTTGGCACTTTACTTTTGGGACAGTCTGTATAGTAAAAATAAAACATAGTTAGAACATTTCAATTAAATAAATATGGGAAAACCAATTTTTATAAATAAACAGGATCCATCTATACTTAATTTGAAATGGAATATCAACTAGGAATCTGTAAGTAAATTGCTAATCTCAATATAAATTTTATTGTTTACGTTATATAATTAATTCATCCAAAATGAGCATTCTGTAAATTTAGCACGAACTTTATAAAACTTATATATAATTTTTAAATATATTCAAACATAAAATTTTCATCACAAAATCTAAAACTGTTCTACACCAATATTGCATCTGTTTTCTCTATATAGTACATTGATTTTTCTACATACATTTCTTACTTTTTTTTACTTTTCATAGTCAGAGTAATGGTATTTTAATGAAAACATGAGTTTGGAATAAGTTAAGTAAAACTTAATTACGTTGTAAGTTGCTCTTATATTTATGAGGTTTTCATTTATATACTCATATCTATAGTTAATATTAACTATACATTTATCTTGTGATTTGTCTTGTTACCTACCTTAGAGTTATTAATTTATTGTTAGTGAATTATGACCAAATCTGACGGCACCAAACCTCAATTCAGCTACAGGTGAGTAATGCGTGCATCACCTACCTTACCACTGAAGGCGCTCTATATTGGAGTTTCCTTGTAATTCGTCATCTTGGACTTTCTACTCTCAGATTTACAACCAGCCTCTTACATTTTTAACATGTACTCTCTTCATTTGTTTACCAATTTGAGTTTACGATACAAACTGTTTACATAGAAACATGTTTATTTTACATAACCTATGTGTCGTGTATGAATAAGAGTAATATTCGGTCTTTTTTTGACATTTATCATAGATCCAAATTAATCTAAAATAACACATAATATCAAGGTTTTATTATACAACTTCAATATTTACACTATTAATATATAAATTTAAAATAAATATTATTTTTTTATACAAAAATATACATATATATTTAATTCCATAAGCGAATCGGTTTCCATGCATTTCTCTGGCTAAAAAGGGGAGATGATATTTTTATTAGACTCAGCTTAAATTTTATGGACGAGGGATTGTGGTAAAAATATAAATGTAAAAACAAAAGAAGAACTGCAATCCGCTGTGCATAAAAGATCTAATGCATATTTTTATTAAAATATATATAACAGTTGTTTATATTTATAATGTTTGTACTGGTGTGACCATTTCTTAATAATAATGAAATTCAGCTCTTGTTAAACAACGCAATTCTAATACTTTTGTCCTGTTGCTTTTAAAGTCCTCCATCTTTTAATGTAGTCAAGGGTCACACATCAATGACAAAGGCGTCATGAGCGCAGTGAGTGAAACTTACTACTAACCAGTATTACAGCTGGAGTCAGCTTAGCTCGCACTTGGGAATGGCCCAACACTTCAGGTGGGAGATGGGTGGAGGTCAGGCAAAGACCGTTCTGCGAAGATTCCTGATGACTCAACGGGCTGAAGACAGACGACAAATATTGTTTTATATTGAAAAGTACTATGAATTTGATATGAATTTCTTATGTTTCTGTGATATCTATTAGTTGTTATACAGTATAATTTAACTTTCTCCCACTTGTGCTAGCATAGATAAAGTATTGTGATCGTATAAAAAATGTTTTTAGTTGATCTAAAAATCCATTTTACGGCCTTCTGAACCCAAAAATGTTTGTTTTTTTTTTTTTAAATTATATGTCTGCTCGTATTTGTGTGTGCATGTACACTTCGCTGGAAAATTTGGTACGTAGTTGTATTCATCCAATATCTCCAGACTGTTTCAATTTTTAAAAATATTAGTTTTTTACGTGCAAAAAACGTGCAAAAATGGAATTTTTACAAAAACTGCTATAACGATTTTAAATAAATTTTCTGGATTTATGTTTTTGAATTTATCGTAACATATTTTACGGGTAAAATAATAAAAATTGCATTTTTAAGCTTTATACGACCGATTTTGATTAAATTTGTAGTAAAGAAGAAAATTATGATTAAAAATATTCTGGTAAACACCTACTAAGTTGGAGCTGGATGCTGAAGGCTGGAAGCACAACTCAAGCTGTTGAAGATTATGTTTTTCCAATAATTTTATCTAAATAAATAAGTGTGGGAGATAGTTAGTGCCAGTTTCCTGGTACCATTTATTTGTATTTTTGTTATTAATGTTTTATGATTGTCATTATAATCGTAAATATTACATGTATTATTATAAAATAAAAAATCCGAGAGGCCACCTCTATGACTAATGTTTGAATGGATCTGTGTTACTAACCAGATCATTCATTTAATATTAAAGCACCTAATTATAAATAACTTTGCTGCTTGGTAAGTTAATTCTTCGTTAATTCTATCAAAATTATAATTTTTTGAGAAGATAGGTAATCACATTTGTTCACCATTATTGTAAAAATACCATTATGTACAGAGTGTGACAAACTATTAAAAGATGTTAGACATCACTCATGGAATTTTGTATCATCTAATAGAGCGCCTTCACGCAGGTCGGAGGACATTTGACGCAACCCGCATGATGGCAGTCAGTATTCGTACTGTATAGAAATGTTATTGATCGCTCATGTGGCAGGTAAGCTGACGCCAGCTGTACCAAGATCAAAGACCAAGCTTACACATGCAAAGGAAAGCATGCTAGTGTTACACAAGAGTAATTTAAATTCAAAAGTAACGACTCACATTGTAATGAACACTTTTTATTTAATCTTTTTAAAAATGTTTTTATAAACAATGGATAATTGTCTACTAATATAAGGCTATATATTAATTTAATGTTTTTAACATTTTAACTGGGAGTCCACCCTGTACACTTCATACGCTAATCATGCCATTCACTGAGGTCGTGCAGGTACGTATTATAAACTTAACTAAAAACTAAAGTAAAAAAATAAATAAAATAGATTAACCAAAAACTTAACTAAAAAAGTAAAATAAATATCTAAAGTAAAATACTAAACCAAAAATCAAACATTACAGTAAAAGTTAAACTATATTAAAGTATTATAATTTAGATTTAACGTACTCTGAAAATCATAAACAACATATATATTAAATCTAAAATTAATAAATTTTATTACAGAATTGGAATTAATGCCATAATGGTTTTGTAATGTATTTATATTTCAAAGTAATCATTTACTTTTATATAGCGTACACGTTTCCTCTATTTAAAATTATAAACCCATAAACCCCATGTTTGGAGGTCTGGTGATAATATAAAATTTTAAAACTATATTTTGTTTACAATAAAGAGTCTTAACAAGTTTTTAGTGATTAGTTTTATTCCATTTTCCAGTAATGTAACTACTGTAATTTCTTCTTCATTGCCAGCAGGAACATAAGAATTTGCATTGTTAACTTATTTCATTTATTAAAAAAAATTATGTACGCTTAAATATATAGTATACCAATTCTCTCGACAAGTAAAACAATAGGTACAATAGCCAATATATCGATATTTATTTTAAGCAATTTATATTTACAATTCGTACATAATAAAAAAAAAAAAAAATAAATAAATAACTATAGAACATTAGATAGAAAGTTCCAATTAAAAGTTAGCACGCAGCTACAAAGTAAATTAAATTATTTGAGAACAAATTTAAAAATAGAGACTTTGGTTTGAATCACCTGAATATTTGCTCTGTAATAGGCAACTACTCTGTGACAAGCTCAGCCATTTCCGGTCGGATATTAATTTGTCGAATGCACCGTCGATTCTACTCACGGTAAGGCAAGGAAAACGTGTATAATTTTTTTCGAAAAACGTTGTTAAAGGAAACACAGTGATGTTTATTAGGGAAAACATTGAATTGTATTATTAAATTAATGGGAAGATAATAAACCGAAAGACAGAAAAAAGGAAATCTGATTGTGTGACGTAAAAATACTTGTACAACTAGTAAATAGACAGAAATATTTAACTGCCCCAACAATGAACGCTAATATTTCTGTAAATGAGTGTACATATTTAAAAACTTAATCTACTTAAAAAAAAATTAATTACATTTATGATTAGTATAGATATCTGAATTAAAACGATTTAGTTTATTTAATGTAAAACTATGTGTTTAAAGTAAGTTTATCATGCTATATATTTATTAAATATATAAAATAAATAAATTAAAGAAATATATAACATATTTGATTCATTTTCACCTTAAACTTTATGGAATTGAATTCAATTAGTATTTTTATCTTACTTTTTTACCTAATACTTCTAAAGTTTTGTCATAGAGTTTGACTGACTATAAGCATAAACATTGAACATTTAATATGTTATTGAATATATTCGCACAATATTTTTACTATAACAAATTATAATTTATTTTCCAGTTACGGAAATAAATACTTAAAACATAAATTAAACATTGACATGCAATTTACTATGCAAATGTACTTAATGTTAACATTGGAACGTAACAAATAATCTCTAATATTACATGAATGGGATATAGATTCACTTTTATATTTTAAGTCTACTCTGTGATCCAAGCTGTGTGTTTATCTTGGGGATTGAAAGGCTCAATCCCATCAAAGGCTCTTTGTGTGGGCTTCTCACTGAAATAAATAAAATGGGAGTTTTGAAGAAAAAATTTGTTCTTTTTCCTCTTTCGCAACATAGAGTTTAGTTATAAATGATCATACTTAATTAAATAAAATTAAATTCGAGTTAGAGAAGAAGGAAAGGTAGGATTTCTGGATGTTATAATTCAGTGTGTAGTGTTGCGTATAAAATGATGAGTAAATAGTAATAATAATATGTTCAATTAAAGGAAACATTTATGCTTAGTATATTTAAGTGTTATTATCCATACCTATAATATCTCTAGTCGGCCGTCATTCGAATTTCATCAAAAGCATAACCTAGGTGGCCTCTCGGATTTTTTATTTCATAATAATACATGTAATATTTACGATTATAATAGCAATCATAAAACATTAATAACGAAAATACAAATAAATGGTAGCAGAAAACTAGCGCAAACTATCTTCCACACTTATTTATTTAAATAAAATTATTGGAAAAACATAATCTTCAACAGCTTAAATTGTGCTTGCAGCCTTCAGCATACAACTCCAACTTAGTAGGTGTTTACCAAAACATTTTTAATTATAATTTTCTTCTTTACTAAAAATTTAATTAAAATAGGTAGTATAAAGCTTAAAATACAATTTCTATTATTTCACTCGTAAAATATGTTACAATTAATTCAAAAACAACTTTTCAGAAAATTTAATCAAAATCATTACAGCAGTTTTTGTAAAAATTCCATTTTGCACGTTTTTTTCCCATAAAAAAACTAAAATTTTAAAAAAGTGAAACAGTCTGGAGATATTGGGTAAATACAACTACGTACTAAATTTTATAGAAATCGATCCATTCGTTTGTTTTCCAGCGAAGTGTACAAACACACACAAATACAAGCAGACACAACATTAAAAAAAGAACACTTATTGGGTTCAGGAGGCCGTAAAATAGACTTTTAGATCGACTAAAAAAAATGTTGTATACGATCACAATACTTTATCTATGCTAGCACAAGTGGGAGAAAGTAAAATTATATACTGTATAACAACTAGTAGATATCATACAAACATGAGAAATTCATATCAAATTCATAGTACTTTGCAATATAAAACAATACAATAACAGCAACATCTTCTATTTCTCGTCTGTCTTCAGCCCGTTGAGTCATCGGGAATCTTCACAGAACAGTCTTTGTCTGGCCTCCACCCCCCCCCCCCCACCGCCTGAAGGGTCGCGCCAAGTCCAACTGCCAGCTAAGCTGACACCAGCTGTACTACTGGTTAGTAATAAGTTTCACTCACTGCGCTTATGACGCCTTTGTCATTGATGTGTGACCCTTGACTACATTCAAAGATGGAGGACTTTAAAAGCACCAGGACAAAATTATTTGAATTGCGTTGTTTAACAAGAACTGAATTTCAACAACTGTTATATATATTTTAATAAAAATATGCATTAGATATTTTATGGACAGCGGATTGCAAGTCATTTTTTGTTTTTACATTTATATTTTTACCACAATCCCTCGTCCATAAAATTTAATCTGAGTCTAATAAAAGTATCATCTCCCCTTTCTAGCCTGAGAAATTCATGGAAACCGATTCGCTTATGGAATTAAATATATATGTATATTTTTGTATTAAAAAAATAATGTTTATTTTAAATTTATATATTAATAGTGTAAATATTGAAGTTGTATAATAAAACCTTGATATTATGTGTTATTTTAGATTAATTTCGATCTATGATAAATGTCAAAAAAAGACCGAATATTACTCTTATTCATACACGACACATGAGTTATGTAAAATAAACATGTTTCTATGTAAACAGTTTGTATCGTAAACTCAAATTGGTAAACAAATGAAGAGAGTACATGTTAATAATGTAAGAGGCTGGTTGTGAATCTGAAAGTAGAAAGTCCAAGATGTCATAAATTACAAGGAAACTCCAATCTAGAGCGCCTTCAGTGGTAAGGTAGGTGATGCACGCATTACTCACCTGTAGCTGAATTGAGGTCTGGTGCCGTCAGATTTGGTTATAATTCACTAACAATAAATTAATAACTCTAAGGTAGTTAACTAGACAAATCAAAAGATAACTGTATAGTTAATATTAACTATAAATATGAGTATATAAATGAAAACCTCATAAATATAAGAGCAACTTACAATGTAATTAAGTTTTACTTAACTTATACCAAACGCATGTTTTCTTTAAAATACTATTACTCTGACTATAAAAAGTAAATAAATAAAGTAAGAAATGTATGTAGAAATACAGATATTAAAGTATGTACTATATAGAGAAAACAGATGTAATATTGGTGTAGAACAGTTTTGGATATTGTGATGAAAAGTTTATGTTTAAATATATTTAAAAATATACATAAGTTTTATAAAGTTTGTGATAAATTTACAGAAGGCTCATTTTGGATGAATTAATTATATAACGAAAGCAATAAAATTTATATTGAGAGTAGCAATCTTTTTACTGATTACAAATTGATATTCCACTTCAAATTAAGTAATGTATAGATGGATCCTGTTTATTTATATAAATTGGTTTTCCCATATTTATTTAATCGAAATGTTCGAACTATGATTAATTTTTAATATATAGGGTGTCCCAAAAGTAAAGTGCCAAACCTGGGGAAAAGGTTATATAGGTCAAAAGTAAGAGAAAATCTATAGTACATTTTTTCCAAAACCACCAGATATTCACAATTTTTTTATCATAAAAGAATTTTTATTTCTGAGTTAATCAGCATAGATATTTATTACTCTCAAATGCGTAGCTGGTTTTATAAACATTGGATAAGTCAACAGTAGTAGTATAAGTATGGGGCTTTAAACCGTATGGTTTCTATGGGGGCTTTAAAACGGCCCATTGGGGCTTCAAAACAGCGGTGGTGGGTTTAAAACCCCATGGGTGTTTAAACCGTATGGTTTCTATGGGGGCTTTAAAACGGTCCATTGGGCTTCAAAACAGCGGTGGTGGGTTCAAAACCCCATTGGGGGTTCTGGGACAGGGGAATAAATACTGTTTTTTCGGTGTTACAGTAATATTAACTTAAAATATGATTTGTTGTTTTAGCAGACTGAGTTGTTAGTCGTTCTTTATACTTACACCATGGCACACCGTGCTCCTGCTCAGGGTCAATCAAATCAAGATCAAAACAACAGTCGACGTCCGATAACCGATCCAACAATAACAGCTTATCAAACATATTACGAGAGAATATTTAGAGAAGGAAGAAAACCTGAACAAAGCAAATTTATTTCTTCTAGTACGTGGACAATTGGTGACACTAGATGGTATAGGAATCAAACTCATGTCGGACATGGAGGTGAACATGTGCAAGATCCAAATGTATCATCAACACCATTGCCAAGAACAAGAAACAGAACGTCTGATTTAATAGAAAATTGGTCAAGACGTTTGGCGGGAGATACTTAAAGAGTTGTCAGACTTCAAATCCTAGAAAGAGTATATAAATTATAGTAGTCGTCCAGACATGTGTTCAATTGACGTTATTTTTACTGGTATAAATACATCAAGATTGCAAGGCTGAATCAGTATTCGTGAGTTGTTTGTGTCTACAAAATGGTGATGAAGAAGAGAAGATCTCGGTTTGTCAGAAAAAAGCGGAATACGTATTTAGAAGATTATATACGAATATTACCATTAGAATTAAAATATAATATTTTAGTAAATTTACCGTTTTACAAAGTGCGTTTCATTGAAGATGATTATTTTTGGTACTTATATTGTAAAAAGAATAATGTGAAGTGTA